>JBAIAA010001167.1:0-36978 GCA_037893245.1 Crossaster papposus | reverse complement strand
CACAACAATTTGCTTAGCATGAAACATTTTCCTTGGCCAAACTGAAGATTTCCGAACACGTTTTATTGACGGTCGTGAATTCTCGTTAACGTTCGCGACTACAATTTCGACGTCTGGGTGTACACAATTAAATGGTCAGGCCATAGAACCAGACTATTTTCACCGCCCACAAAGTGGGACATTTAGGTTCTGCTTAAAAACAAATAAACCGGCCTGAACGGTAAACGATCGAGGCGCGGTTGTGCCGAAGGGCGCCATCTATCGGCACGCTCGTACCGGCAGGTCTGTGTGTATTTACAGCGGCGAGGCGCAGTGCAGCATGGCGATAATTTTGATACCAGTCGCATTTTTCCAGATTTTCAAGTGACTTTTGGTTAAAAAAAATGAATTTGTAAAAGAATATTGTCGATGTGTATGAAAATGTGTTATGAAAACCCCCCAAGCTCATGAATATTGATGTAAATTAACGTGCCAAAAGTTGGTAATTTCTATAAACGGGTTTGCGTCGGGCTCTGTGAGAAGTCCTTTTCTTGACCCGAAATACACAAATTAGAAAAGTTAAAATAAGAATATTATTCGGATGAGAACAATGGGCGGGGGAATCAATTTGCATGCATAATTCCAGAGCGCCCTATTGGTTCAATGTCAATCGTTATCGCTTCTCGGCCTTTTGGCTAAGATCATGTGTAGTATCTGTTCTTTTCAGCTTAATATCTGAAACGCTGTTCATCGAACAGCCAGTATATTAATCTGATTTTTGGATTTGGGCCGTGGAATAGAGGCTTGCCTCGTCCCGGCCATGGGTTGGCCCGGTATAGCAGTACATCCGGGATTCGGCCCACTCCCCTCGGGGAACATCAATTAATACAAAAACAGGTCTCGTCTATTATGTGTATTCCTATGTCGCCTCACTTTTACAAGTTCTTTCTTCGCTTTACTTCGTGGCTTTCTTATATTTGAACATTTCAATTTGTCTCAATTAAATAATTGTATGAAGACCGATCTCTTTGTTTTAGGTTGATTTCTGAAGAAAGGGAAAAACAACAACAACAAAAACAAACAAACAAACAAACAAACAAACAAACAGATCCTCTGCGACTGGTTGTATTTTTTTTTGGCGAAGATGTATTAGATTTCTTTATCTTTTCCATATTTTTAGAAATTCATATGATTTCATATAAATGTAGACTTTAAATGTTCTTTTTGTTTTTGGTCTTGTTTGTTTGAATTCCATTTTTGTTCTAAATACTGTATAGGTAATAATGCAGGGCCCTTTTTTATAGCTTTTTTTTTTGTAAGTGATAAAACCTCAAATACAATAAATAACAGTGCTTTTAACAGTTCAGTTTTTATGTTTGTATTTTAATGTTGCGATTATTCGTTTGCTTGCTTTCCTCTCTCTCTCTCTCTCGTTGACTGTTTATTTCTCCTCTCGTGTCGTTATTTCGGGAGGGAAACCTCTGCCACGATTTGTTGCTAGAGGGCGCCCTGACTTTCGTTTGCCTGGCGTGCTCCTATCGCGTCCGCGCATAGCAGTGATATATAATACACTGCCTCGCCCATTCAATCGATCTAGTCTAGTCTGAGCAGAGAAGGAAAGAAGAAAATTTAAAAAAAATGTCTGGCCGTGGCAAAGGAGGAAAAGGACTGGGCAAAGGGGGTGCCAAGCGTCACCGCAAGGTTCTTCGCGACAACATCCAGGGCATCACTAAACCAGCCATTCGTCGGCTGGCCCGCCGCGGAGGAGTCAAGCGCATCTCAGGTCTCATCTACGAAGAAACCCGCGGAGTCCTCAAGGTGTTCCTGGAGAATGTTATCCGCGATGCAGTCACCTACTGCGAGCACGCCAAGAGGAAAACCGTTACTTCGATGGATGTGGTGTACGCCCTGAAGAGACAGGGGCGCACGCTGTACGGTTTCGGCGGCTAGATAGATGCATGATACATGCCATTTTCAAACCAAACGGCTCTTTTCAGAGCCACCACGATTTCACAAAAAGAGATTGATTCCAGGTTTTAATTTGTGTGTACTCTGTTATTATTTGGGCATTGTCTCGCGGGATTCAGTGTGGATTTTCCTCCCTGTGTCTATTAGTATTAAGGTTTTTTTCTTTTCGTTTATTGCCCGTAATTATTTCCGGGATGTCTTTATCGAAGACACGGCCCATTTGTTTATTTTGGTAGCTGGGGAAAATTAATTTGCTTGCAAAGTATCATGTACTCGTAGGTAATATTGACCGTATTGTTTCGGAGGGTAAATCAGTTGTGATCAGTGAAGCGTCCCGGCATGGTGTCCGAATTATCCAATCGGAAGACTGCCCATTGTTATACTTCAGCCCCAGGATGCTATTCTCTAGTCTTAAGAGACGGCCTGTTCGTTGATTTGGCATTCACTTCTTATCTACTCTCCATTCTGACCAATCCACTCTCAAATCATGGCACGCACCAAGCAGACGGCAAGAAAGAGCACCGGTGGAAAAGCCCCAAGGAAGCAGTTGGCCACCAAGGCGGCACGTAAGAGCGCACCAGCGACTGGCGGTGTCAAGAAACCACATCGGTACAGACCGGGAACTGTCGCCCTTCGCGAGATTCGTCGCTACCAGAAGAGCACCGAACTGCTGATCCGAAAGCTGCCGTTCCAGAGACTTGTGCGTGAAATTGCACAGGACTTCAAAACAGAACTGCGATTCCAGAGTTCTGCCGTCATGGCACTGCAGGAGGCGAGCGAAGCCTACCTCGTTGGCCTCTTTGAAGACACCAACCTTTGCGCCATCCATGCCAAGAGGGTCACCATCATGCCCAAGGACATCCAGTTGGCTCGCCGAATTCGTGGTGAACGGGCTTGAGTCACAGCTGCGTGCGCAAAACTAACCGAACGGCCCTTTTCAGGGCCAATATTTTTTTCAAAGAGAGATTCATTCCAATCGCGTTTTCTGTAGAGTTTTGGAAAGTTAAGTTTGGTTACTATAGGTAAATACGAATTTTAACTGGCCAGAGCTCCGGAGAACGGATTAATAAAATTAATCGGATTAGTCTCTTTCCATTTTGTTTGTTTGTCTGTCTGTCTCTTATTTTTTGTTGTCCCCCCACCCCCCCAAAATAAAAATAAAAAATTATTTTACTTTTAATACGGTAAAAAAGAAGAAGAGTAATTGCCTGGCCATGTACACAATTGTTTATGCAGTCATTTTGTGTCATATTTTCGAAAACGGGAACTCTTCGTTACATTGGATGATACGCAAGTTTACCCGGCGTTTGGGGAAAAATAAATAATGAGTGAAACCACACCGGATTGTTGGCCTCTACCGAATATAATAAAAAAGTGGATATTCTAAATTATTGTTTGTAATTGTTTGTTTCTTGGAGTTTTCATTCGGATTCGGAAGGATAGCTTTTGCCCTCTGTGCGTGTGGCAAGCGCCAATGCATGTCACTTTGCACGCGTACATAATTCTTCACGCTTGGGTGATTGTGTGGACAATGCGTGTATGCCCAGAATCCTAGCGGGTACCATAAAAGTCGTCCCGGCATGCTTGACCTTCCATTCGATCGCACGATCACATACACTCATCTTCTCCAATCATGGCTCCTAAAGTTAGCGGAAAAGGCCAGAAGAAGGCCGGCAACACCAAGGCTCCGGTCAGCACGAACAAGAAGAGGCGTCGGCGTCGCAAGGAGAGCTACGGCATCTACATCTACAAAGTCATGAAACAGGTGCACCCCGACACAGGAATCTCCAGCAAGGCAATGAGCATCATGAACAGCTTTGTCAACGACGTGTTTGAGCGCATCGCCGGCGAATCTTCCCGCCTTGCCCACTACAACAAGAAGTCGACCATCTCAAGTCGTGAAGTGCAGACTGCAGTACGCCTAATCCTCCCGGGAGAGCTTGCCAAGCATGCAGTCAGCGAAGGAACCAAGGCCGTCACCAAGTATACGACTTCAAAATAGGTTGACCGAGGGAGGAACAAATAACACGAAAAACATAACCAAACGGCTCTTTTCAGAGCCAACACAATTTAAAAAAAAGAGATGTGACTGTCTGATCTGTGTTACTAATTTAGTCAATATTCGTAGGTGGTAAAATCGTTCGGGTAGTGTTCCCGTCTTTACATTCTCCCTGACCTTAAAAGGAGAAATGAAGATCAACATTAACCTTCTGTTCTCGTCGCCTTTGAAAACAAATATGTGACTTGAAAAGGCATGACGGGGAAAAGTATTTCTGTAGTATTTGGAGAGTTCTATTGTTTTACACCGTAGTAAAGACCGATTCGTTAGTTTTGCAATGATACCAAAAGTATTTATTTACATCATTTAATTAACATGATATATACAACATTGCAGGGCTGACAGTGCGCCGCCCAACCTAAGCGATCGAATTTTTAAAACCAACGAATAGCTTTGACCAAAACAATTATACGCGTGCCCGCCAACAACGAAATTGACAAATGGGGGTCATTGTTAATTTAGCCTCAGTAAGTCACGTAGGAATTTGCAATGGCGAAACAGCCTTTTGTTATTCAGCACCTGTGCGCGCAGTGGTTTTTGTTCATTCAGTCTCCATTACGAGAAGTAGTGGTTTCTTGTTTGATGTATGTTTAATATATGTGTTTGTCGTATCTCTGTGCAGACAAATCCGTGACAGTTTTCAATGTGGTTTATGAGGGACGATCTGCGGCCAGCGTGGAGGCAGGTCAATCGGTAGGCAACAGGGACACACCGTCGGGATAACAGAAATCGTCTGAGAAAGCAGGTAAGGTTTTTGGGTGCTTTGGGTTTTTGCTGTTATGATTTCATCGCTTAGATTGAAGACAGACAGACAGACAGACCTCGTTCAAAAAATGTATCCCTGTCTTCACGAATCCAAAAATGGATGCGGTGCACTCAACCGTACAGTAAGTGTGTCGCGCGTGATTGGCTACTTGGCGTGCTTCGGCCAATCCACCGGAACGCTATAACTAGTGCTGTCACCCCCCTCGTACGGCACTTTCACTGCAGATCGCAATCTACTGTCACCAATTACTTCAAGATGACTGGACGAGGAAAGAGCGGAAAAGCAAGAAGCAAGGCCAGGAGCAGGTCCTCAAGGGCGGGACTGCAGTTCCCCGTGGGTCGCGTTCATCGATTTTTGCGAAGGGGCAACTACGCTGAGCGGGTTGGAGCCGGTGCACCGGTCTACCTGGCAGCCGTGA
The DNA here is from genome assembly GCA_037893245.1 of Crossaster papposus. Classification (NCBI taxonomy): domain Eukaryota; kingdom Metazoa; phylum Echinodermata; class Asteroidea; order Velatida; family Solasteridae; genus Crossaster; species Crossaster papposus. The sequence continues at coordinate 31,788 of JBAIAA010001167.1, read as the reverse complement.
TGGAATACCTGACCGCGGAGATCCTGGAGCTGGCCGGTAACGCAGCACGAGACAATAAGAAGACGAGAATTAACCCTCGACATCTGCAGCTTGCTATACGCAACGACGAAGAGCTTAACAAGTTGATGAGTGGGGTTACCATCGCGCAAGGCGGTGTGCTTCCCAACATCCAGCAAGTACTTCTGCCCAAAAAGGCCGCCAAAGTATCAAAGTAATAGGCCTACAAACAAATTACTTTGCCTCCACAAACAAAACCAAAAGGCTCTTTTCAGGGCCACCACATAGTTACAAGAGAGAAACGCCGCTGTCTGTCTGTTCTTCATTTTTAAATAAAGTTTTAAAAGAGACAAATTTAGATAATACATGTGTAGATTTTAACTTTCACAGCCAAAGGCCCGCTGAGTTTGTTCAATGGCTTCGTTTATTTTTTAAAGAATCGCCTTCCCTTTTCCTGCTTATAAAAATATTAAGAAAGTGTTTTTTGTCATCCGGGCGCGCGTGCGTTTTAACTTGTATCCCGGCGACCTTCATATAAAAACTAGTTCATTAAATATGCAACGCGCGCACTGTGACTTCAACAAAGCAAAAATAAATACGCGCTGTGTCTGTACTCTATAATTATATACATGTACTACGCGTACTGTACAGTACATGCATGTTCAGTTTGTAAAAGTACGTGAATGATATTATACCCGCGACCCAGCACATCAAAATCAAGAATAAGTCGGAAAAAGACTTTCGGAGATATAAATATAATAAGATTGCAAATTCAATAAGCTTTTTAATGACATCCATCACAAGCCTTTAGCTCGGAAATTATTGGTTACGAGTTACAGACTGGGGATGGCTATCAATAGAAAGCCTATGGAATTTCAAATGTTACTATGTACATATCGTGAATTGTCATTTCCCGCTTATTATTGATTTTGATATCCTGGGTCACATTTTCATAGATTTAACAAAAACATTGGAAATGTGGTGAGTTGACACTTCGCGTGTGGTCTATTAGCTTTGTTTTCGTGTTCTGTCTTACCTGGGCCCAATTTCATAACAAATGTAAGCACAACAATTTGCTTAGCATGAAACATTTTCCTTGGCCAAACTGAAGATTTCCGAACACGTTTTATTGACGGTCGTGAATTCTCGTTAACGTTCGCGACTACAATTTCGACGTCTGGGTGTACACAATTAAATGGTCAGGCCATAGAACCAGACTATTTTCACCGCCCACAAAGTGGGACATTTAGGTTCTGCTTAAAAACAAATAAACCGGCCTGAACGGTAAACGATCGAGGCGCGGTTGTGCCGAAGGGCGCCATCTATCGGCACGCTCGTACCGGCAGGTCTGTGTGTATTTACAGCGGCGAGGCGCAGTGCAGCATGGCGATAATTTTGATACCAGTCGCATTTTTCCAGATTTTCAAGTGACTTTTGGTTAAAAAAAATGAATTTGTAAAAGAATATTGTCGATGTGTATGAAAATGTGTTATGAAAACCCCCCAAGCTCATGAATATTGATGTAAATTAACGTGCCAAAAGTTGGTAATTTCTATAAACGGGTTTGCGTCGGGCTCTGTGAGAAGTCCTTTTCTTGACCCGAAATACACAAATTAGAAAAGTTAAAATAAGAATATTATTCGGATGAGAACAATGGGCGGGGGAATCAATTTGCATGCATAATTCCAGAGCGCCCTATTGGTTCAATGTCAATCGTTATCGCTTCTCGGCCTTTTGGCTAAGATCATGTGTAGTATCTGTTCTTTTCAGCTTAATATCTGAAACGCTGTTCATCGAACAGCCAGTATATTAATCTGATTTTTGGATTTGGGCCGTGGAATAGAGGCTTGCCTCGTCCCGGCCATGGGTTGGCCCGGTATAGCAGTACATCCGGGATTCGGCCCACTCCCCTCGGGGAACATCAATTAATACAAAAACAGGTCTCGTCTATTATGTGTATTCCTATGTCGCCTCACTTTTACAAGTTCTTTCTTCGCTTTACTTCGTGGCTTTCTTATATTTGAACATTTCAATTTGTCTCAATTAAATAATTGTATGAAGACCGATCTCTTTGTTTTAGGTTGATTTCTGAAGAAAGGGAAAAACAACAACAACAAAAACAAACAAACAAACAAACAAACAAACAAACAGATCCTCTGCGACTGGTTGTATTTTTTTTTGGCGAAGATGTATTAGATTTCTTTATCTTTTCCATATTTTTAGAAATTCATATGATTTCATATAAATGTAGACTTTAAATGTTCTTTTTGTTTTTGGTCTTGTTTGTTTGAATTCCATTTTTGTTCTAAATACTGTATAGGTAATAATGCAGGGCCCTTTTTTATAGCTTTTTTTTTTGTAAGTGATAAAACCTCAAATACAATAAATAACAGTGCTTTTAACAGTTCAGTTTTTATGTTTGTATTTTAATGTTGCGATTATTCGTTTGCTTGCTTTCCTCTCTCTCTCTCTCTCGTTGACTGTTTATTTCTCCTCTCGTGTCGTTATTTCGGGAGGGAAACCTCTGCCACGATTTGTTGCTAGAGGGCGCCCTGACTTTCGTTTGCCTGGCGTGCTCCTATCGCGTCCGCGCATAGCAGTGATATATAATACACTGCCTCGCCCATTCAATCGATCTAGTCTAGTCTGAGCAGAGAAGGAAAGAAGAAAATTTAAAAAAAATGTCTGGCCGTGGCAAAGGAGGAAAAGGACTGGGCAAAGGGGGTGCCAAGCGTCACCGCAAGGTTCTTCGCGACAACATCCAGGGCATCACTAAACCAGCCATTCGTCGGCTGGCCCGCCGCGGAGGAGTCAAGCGCATCTCAGGTCTCATCTACGAAGAAACCCGCGGAGTCCTCAAGGTGTTCCTGGAGAATGTTATCCGCGATGCAGTCACCTACTGCGAGCACGCCAAGAGGAAAACCGTTACTTCGATGGATGTGGTGTACGCCCTGAAGAGACAGGGGCGCACGCTGTACGGTTTCGGCGGCTAGATAGATGCATGATACATGCCATTTTCAAACCAAACGGCTCTTTTCAGAGCCACCACGATTTCACAAAAAGAGATTGATTCCAGGTTTTAATTTGTGTGTACTCTGTTATTATTTGGGCATTGTCTCGCGGGATTCAGTGTGGATTTTCCTCCCTGTGTCTATTAGTATTAAGGTTTTTTTCTTTTCGTTTATTGCCCGTAATTATTCCCGGGATGTCTTTATCGAAGACACGGCCCATTTGTTTATTTTGGTAGCTGGGGAAAATTAATTTGCTTGCAAAGTATCATGTACTCGTAGGTAATATTGACCGTATTGTTTCGGAGGGTAAATCAGTTGTGATCAGTGAAGCGTCCCGGCATGGTGTCCGAATTATCCAATCGGAAGACTGCCCATTGTTATACTTCAGCCCCAGGATGCTATTCTCTAGTCTTAAGAGACGGCCTGTTCGTTGATTTGGCATTCACTTCTTATCTACTCTCCATTCTGACCAATCCACTCTCAAATCATGGCACGCACCAAGCAGACGGCAAGAAAGAGCACCGGTGGAAAAGCCCCAAGGAAGCAGTTGGCCACCAAGGCGGCACGTAAGAGCGCACCAGCGACTGGCGGTGTCAAGAAACCACATCGGTACAGACCGGGAACTGTCGCCCTTCGCGAGATTCGTCGCTACCAGAAGAGCACCGAACTGCTGATCCGAAAGCTGCCGTTCCAGAGACTTGTGCGTGAAATTGCACAGGACTTCAAAACAGAACTGCGATTCCAGAGTTCTGCCGTCATGGCACTGCAGGAGGCGAGCGAAGCCTACCTCGTTGGCCTCTTTGAAGACACCAACCTTTGCGCCATCCATGCCAAGAGGGTCACCATCATGCCCAAGGACATCCAGTTGGCTCGCCGAATTCGTGGTGAACGGGCTTGAGTCACAGCTGCGTGCGCAAAACTAACCGAACGGCCCTTTTCAGGGCCAATATTTTTTTCAAAGAGAGATTCATTCCAATCGCGTTTTCTGTAGAGTTTTGGAAAGTTAAGTTTGGTTACTATAGGTAAATACGAATTTTAACTGGCCAGAGCTCCGGAGAACGGATTAATAAAATTAATCGGATTAGTCTCTTTCCATTTTGTTTGTTTGTCTGTCTGTCTCTTATTTTTTGTTGTCCCCCCACCCCCCCAAAATAAAAATAAAAAATTATTTTACTTTTAATACGGTAAAAAAGAAGAAGAGTAATTGCCTGGCCATGTACACAATTGTTTATGCAGTCATTTTGTGTCATATTTTCGAAAACGGGAACTCTTCGTTACATTGGATGATACGCAAGTTTACCCGGCGTTTGGGGAAAAATAAATAATGAGTGAAACCACACCGGATTGTTGGCCTCTACCGAATATAATAAAAAAGTGGATATTCTAAATTATTGTTTGTAATTGTTTGTTTCTTGGAGTTTTCATTCGGATTCGGAAGGATAGCTTTTGCCCTCTGTGCGTGTGGCAAGCGCCAATGCATGTCACTTTGCACGCGTACATAATTCTTCACGCTTGGGTGATTGTGTGGACAATGCGTGTATGCCCAGAATCCTAGCGGGTACCATAAAAGTCGTCCCGGCATGCTTGACCTTCCATTCGATCGCACGATCACATACACTCATCTTCTCCAATCATGGCTCCTAAAGTTAGCGGAAAAGGCCAGAAGAAGGCCGGCAACACCAAGGCTCCGGTCAGCACGAACAAGAAGAGGCGTCGGCGTCGCAAGGAGAGCTACGGCATCTACATCTACAAAGTCATGAAACAGGTGCACCCCGACACAGGAATCTCCAGCAAGGCAATGAGCATCATGAACAGCTTTGTCAACGACGTGTTTGAGCGCATCGCCGGCGAATCTTCCCGCCTTGCCCACTACAACAAGAAGTCGACCATCTCAAGTCGTGAAGTGCAGACTGCAGTACGCCTAATCCTCCCGGGAGAGCTTGCCAAGCATGCAGTCAGCGAAGGAACCAAGGCCGTCACCAAGTATACGACTTCAAAATAGGTTGACCGAGGGAGGAACAAATAACACGAAAAACATAACCAAACGGCTCTTTTCAGAGCCAACACAATTTAAAAAAAAGAGATGTGACTGTCTGATCTGTGTTACTAATTTAGTCAATATTCGTAGGTGGTAAAATCGTTCGGGTAGTGTTCCCGTCTTTACATTCTCCCTGACCTTAAAAGGAGAAATGAAGATCAACATTAACCTTCTGTTCTCGTCGCCTTTGAAAACAAATATGTGACTTGAAAAGGCATGACGGGGAAAAGTATTTCTGTAGTATTTGGAGTTCTATTGTTTTACACCGTAGTAAAGACCGATTCGTTAGTTTTGCAATGATACCAAAAGTATTTATTTACATCATTTAATTAACATGATATATACAACATTGCAGGGCTGACAGTGCGCCGCCCAACCTAAGCGATCGAATTTTTAAAACCAACGAATAGCTTTGACCAAAAACAATTATACGCGTGCCCGCCAACAACGAAATTGACAAATGGGGGTCATTGTTAATTTAGCCTCAGTAAGTCACGTAGGAATTTGCAATGGCGAAACAGCCTTTTGTTATTCAGCACCTGTGCGCGCAGTGGTTTTTGTTCATTCAGTCTCCATTACGAGAAGTAGTGGTTTCTTGTTTGATGTATGTTTAATATATGTGTTTGTCGTATCTCTGTGCAGACAAATCCGTGACAGTTTTCAATGTGGTTTATGAGGGACGATCTGCGGCCAGCGTGGAGGCAGGTCAATCGGTAGGCAACAGGGACACACCGTCGGGATAACAGAAATCGTCTGAGAAAGCAGGTAAGGTTTTTGGGTGCTTTGGGTTTTTGCTGTTATGATTTCATCGCTTAGATTGAAGACAGACAGACAGACAGACCTCGTTCAAAAAATGTATCCCTGTCTTCACGAATCCAAAAATGGATGCGGTGCACTCAACCGTACAGTAAGTGTGTCGCGCGTGATTGGCTACTTGGCGTGCTTCGGCCAATCCACCGGAACGCTATAACTAGTGCTGTCACCCCCCTCGTACGGCACTTTCACTGCAGATCGCAATCTACTGTCACCAATTACTTCAAGATGACTGGACGAGGAAAGAGCGGAAAAGCAAGAAGCAAGGCCAGGAGCAGGTCCTCAAGGGCGGGACTGCAGTTCCCCGTGGGTCGCGTTCATCGATTTTTGCGAAGGGGCAACTACGCTGAGCGGGTTGGAGCCGGTGCACCGGTCTACCTGGCAGCCGTGATGGAATACCTGACCGCGGAGATCCTGGAGCTGGCCGGTAACGCAGCACGAGACAATAAGAAGACGAGAATTAACCCTCGACATCTGCAGCTTGCTATACGCAACGACGAAGAGCTTAACAAGTTGATGAGTGGGGTTACCATCGCGCAAGGCGGTGTGCTTCCCAACATCCAGCAAGTACTTCTGCCCAAAAAGGCCGCCAAAGTATCAAAGTAATAGGCCTACAAACAAATTACTTTGCCTCCACAAACAAAACCAAAAGGCTCTTTTCAGGGCCACCACATAGTTACAAGAGAGAAACGCCGCTGTCTGTCTGTTCTTCATTTTTAAATAAAGTTTTAAAAGAGACAAATTTAGATAATACATGTGTAGATTTTAACTTTCACAGCCAAAGGCCCGCTGAGTTTGTTCAATGGCTTCGTTTATTTTTTAAAGAATCGCCTTCCCTTTTCCTGCTTATAAAAATATTAAGAAAGTGTTTTTTGTCATCCGGGCGCGCGTGCGTTTTAACTTGTATCCCGGCGACCTTCATATAAAAACTAGTTCATTAAATATGCAACGCGCGCACTGTGACTTCAACAAAGCAAAAATAAATACGCGCTGTGTCTGTACTCTATAAAATAAATACGCGCTGTGTCTGTACTCTATAATTATATACATGTACTACGCGTACTGTACAGTACATGCATGTTCAGTTTGTAAAAGTACGTGAATGATATTATACCCGCGACCCAGCACATCAAAATCAAGAATAAGTCGGAAAAAGACTTTCGGAGATATAAATATAATAAGATTGCAAATTCAATAAGCTTTTTAATGACATCCATCACAAGCCTTTAGCTCGGAAATTATTGGTTACGAGTTACAGACTGGGGATGGCTATCAATAGAAAGCCTATGGAATTTCAAATGTTACTATGTACATATCGTGAATTGTCATTTCCCGCTTATTATTGATTTTGATATCCTGGGTCACATTTTCATAGATTTAACAAAAACATTGGAAATGTGGTGAGTTGACACTTCGCGTGTGGTCTATTAGCTTTGTTTTCGTGTTCTGTCTTACCTGGGCCCAATTTCATAACAAATGTAAGCACAACAATTTGCTTAGCATGAAACATTTTCCTTGGCCAAACTGAAGATTTCCGAACACGTTTTATTGACGGTCGTGAATTCTCGTTAACGTTCGCGACTACAATTTCGACGTCTGGGTGTACACAATTAAATGGTCAGGCCATAGAACCAGACTATTTTCACCGCCCACAAAGTGGGACATTTAGGTTCTGCTTAAAAACAAATAAACCGGCCTGAACGGTAAACGATCGAGGCGCGGTTGTGCCGAAGGGCGCCATCTATCGGCACGCTCGTACCGGCAGGTCTGTGTGTATTTACAGCGGCGAGGCGCAGTGCAGCATGGCGATAATTTTGATACCAGTCGCATTTTTCCAGATTTTCAAGTGACTTTTGGTTAAAAAAAATGAATTTGTAAAAGAATATTGTCGATGTGTATGAAAATGTGTTATGAAAACCCCCCAAGCTCATGAATATTGATGTAAATTAACGTGCCAAAAGTTGGTAATTTCTATAAACGGGTTTGCGTCGGGCTCTGTGAGAAGTCCTTTTCTTGACCCGAAATACACAAATTAGAAAAGTTAAAATAAGAATATTATTCGGATGAGAACAATGGGCGGGGGAATCAATTTGCATGCATAATTCCAGAGCGCCCTATTGGTTCAATGTCAATCGTTATCGCTTCTCGGCCTTTTGGCTAAGATCATGTGTAGTATCTGTTCTTTTCAGCTTAATATCTGAAACGCTGTTCATCGAACAGCCAGTATATTAATCTGATTTTTGGATTTGGGCCGTGGAATAGAGGCTTGCCTCGTCCCGGCCATGGGTTGGCCCGGTATAGCAGTACATCCGGGATTCGGCCCACTCCCCTCGTGGGAACATCAATTAATACAAAAACAGGTCTCGTCTATTATGTGTATTCCTATGTCGCCTCACTTTTACAAGTTCTTTCTTCGCTTTACTTCGTGGCTTTCTTATATTTGAACATTTCAATTTGTCTCAATTAAATAATTGTATGAAGACCGATCTCTTTGTTTTAGGTTGATTTCTGAAGAAAGGGAAAAACAACAACAACAAAAACAAACAAACAAACAAACAAACAAACAAACAGATCCTCTGCGACTGGTTGTATTTTTTTTTGGCGAAGATGTATTAGATTTCTTTATCTTTTCCATATTTTTAGAAATTCATATGATTTCATATAAATGTAGACTTTAAATGTTCTTTTTGTTTTTGGTCTTGTTTGTTTGAATTCCATTTTTGTTCTAAATACTGTATAGGTAATAATGCAGGGCCCTTTTTTATAGCTTTTTTTTTTGTAAGTGATAAAACCTCAAATACAATAAATAACAGTGCTTTTAACAGTTCAGTTTTTATGTTTGTATTTTAATGTTGCGATTATTCGTTTGCTTGCTTTCCTCTCTCTCTCTCTCTCGTTGACTGTTTATTTCTCCTCTCGTGTCGTTATTTCGGGAGGGAAACCTCTGCCACGATTTGTTGCTAGAGGGCGCCCTGACTTTCGTTTGCCTGGCGTGCTCCTATCGCGTCCGCGCATAGCAGTGATATATAATACACTGCCTCGCCCATTCAATCGATCTAGTCTAGTCTGAGCAGAGAAGGAAAGAAGAAAATAAAATGTCTGGCCGTGGCAAAGGAGGAAAAGGACTGGGCAAAGGGGGTGCCAAGCGTCACCGCAAGGTTCTTCGCGACAACATCCAGGGCATCACTAAACCAGCCATTCGTCGGCTGGCCCGCCGCGGAGGAGTCAAGCGCATCTCAGGTCTCATCTACGAAGAAACCCGCGGAGTCCTCAAGGTGTTCCTGGAGAATGTTATCCGCGATGCAGTCACCTACTGCGAGCACGCCAAGAGGAAAACCGTTACTTCGATGGATGTGGTGTACGCCCTGAAGAGACAGGGGCGCACGCTGTACGGTTTCGGCGGCTAGATAGATGCATGATACATGCCATTTTCAAACCAAACGGCTCTTTTCAGAGCCACCACGATTTCACAAAAAGAGATTGATTCCAGGTTTTAATTTGTGTGTACTCTGTTATTATTTGGGCATTGTCTCGCGGGATTCAGTGTGGATTTTCCTCCCTGTGTCTATTAGTATTAAGGTTTTTTTTCTTTTCGTTTATTGCCCGTAATTATTCCCGGGATGTCTTTATCGAAGACACGGCCCATTTGTTTATTTTGGTAGCTGGGGAAAATTAATTTGCTTGCAAAGTATCATGTACTCGTAGGTAATATTGACCGTATTGTTTCGGAGGGTAAATCAGTTGTGATCAGTGAAGCGTCCCGGCATGGTGTCCGAATTATCCAATCGGAAGACTGCCCATTGTTATACTTCAGCCCCAGGATGCTATTCTCTAGTCTTAAGAGACGGCCTGTTCGTTGATTTGGCATTCACTTCTTATCTACTCTCCATTCTGACCAATCCACTCTCAAATCATGGCACGCACCAAGCAGACGGCAAGAAAGAGCACCGGTGGAAAAGCCCCAAGGAAGCAGTTGGCCACCAAGGCAGCACGTAAGAGCGCACCAGCGACTGGCGGTGTCAAGAAACCACATCGGTACAGACCGGGAACTGTCGCCCTTCGCGAGATTCGTCGCTACCAGAAGAGCACCGAACTGCTGATCCGAAAGCTGCCGTTCCAGAGACTTGTGCGTGAAATTGCACAGGACTTCAAAACAGAACTGCGATTCCAGAGTTCTGCCGTCATGGCACTGCAGGAGGCGAGCGAAGCCTACCTCGTTGGCCTCTTTGAAGACACCAACCTTTGCGCCATCCATGCCAAGAGGGTCACCATCATGCCCAAGGACATCCAGTTGGCTCGCCGAATTCGTGGTGAACGGGCTTGAGTCACAGCTGCGTGCGCAAAACTAACCGAACGGCCCTTTTCAGGGCCAATATTTTTTTCAAAGAGAGATTCATTCCAATCGCGTTTTCTGTAGAGTTTTGGAAAGTTAAGTTTGGTTACTATAGGTAAATACGAATTTTAACTGGCCAGAGCTCCGGAGAACGGATTAATAAAATTAATCGGATTAGTCTCTTTCCATTTTGTTTGTTTGTCTGTCTGTCTCTTATTTTTTGTTGTCCCCCCACCCCCCCAAAATAAAAATAAAAAATTATTTTACTTTTAATACGGTAAAAAAGAAGAAGAGTAATTGCCTGGCCATGTACACAATTGTTTATGCAGTCATTTTGTGTCATATTTTCGAAAACGGGAACTCTTCGTTACATTGGATGATACGCAAGTTTACCCGGCGTTTGGGGAAAAATAAATAATGAGTGAAACCACACCGGATTGTTGGCCTCTACCGAATATAATAAAAAAGTGGATATTCTAAATTATTGTTTGTAATTGTTTGTTTCTTGGAGTTTTCATTCGGATTCGGAAGGATAGCTTTTGCCCTCTGTGCGTGTGGCAAGCGCCAATGCATGTCACTTTGCACGCGTACATAATTCTTCACGCTTGGGTGATTGTGTGGACAATGCGTGTATGCCCAGAATCCTAGCGGGTACCATAAAAGTCGTCCCGGCATGCTTGACCTTCCATTCGATCGCACGATCACATACACTCATCTTCTCCAATCATGGCTCCTAAAGTTAGCGGAAAAGGCCAGAAGAAGGCCGGCAACACCAAGGCTCCGGTCAGCACGAACAAGAAGAGGCGTCGGCGTCGCAAGGAGAGCTACGGCATCTACATCTACAAAGTCATGAAACAGGTGCACCCCGACACAGGAATCTCCAGCAAGGCAATGAGCATCATGAACAGCTTTGTCAACGACGTGTTTGAGCGCATCGCCGGCGAATCTTCCCGCCTTGCCCACTACAACAAGAAGTCGACCATCTCAAGTCGTGAAGTGCAGACTGCAGTACGCCTAATCCTCCCGGGAGAGCTTGCCAAGCATGCAGTCAGCGAAGGAACCAAGGCCGTCACCAAGTATACGACTTCAAAATAGGTTGACCGAGGGAGGAACAAATAACACGAAAAACATAACCAAACGGCTCTTTTCCCAAACGGCCTCTTTCAGAGCCAACACAATTTAAAAAAAAGAGATGTGACTGTCTGATCTGTGTTACTAATTTAGTCAATATTCGTAGGTGGTAAAATCGTTCGGGTAGTGTTCCCGTCTTTACATTCTCCCCCTGACCTTAAAAGGAGAAATGAAGATCAACATTAACCTTCTGTTCTCGTCGCCTTTGAAAACAAATATGTGACTTGAAAAGGCATGACGGGGAAAAGTATTTCTGTAGTATTTGGAGTTCTATTGTTTTACACCGTAGTAAAGACCGATTCGTTAGTTTTGCAATGATACCAAAAGTATTTATTTACATCATTTAATTAACATGATATATACAACATTGCAGGGCTGACAGTGCGCCGCCCAACCTAAGCGATCGAATTTTTTAAAACCAACGAATAGCTTTGACCAAAACAATTATACGCGTGCCCGCCAACAACGAAATTGACAAATGGGGGTCATTGTTAATTTAGCCTCAGTAAGTCACGTAGGAATTTGCAATGGCGAAACAGCCTTTTGTTATTCAGCACCTGTGCGCGCAGTGGTTTTTGTTCATTCAGTCTCCATTACGAGAAGTAGTGGTTTCTTGTTTGATGTATGTTTAATATATGTGTTTGTCGTATCTCTGTGCAGACAAATCCGTGACAGTTTTCAATGTGGTTTATGAGGGACGATCTGCGGCCAGCGTGGAGGCAGGTCAATCGGTAGGCAACAGGGACACACCGTCGGGATAACAGAAATCGTCTGAGAAAGCAGGTAAGGTTTTTGGGTGCTTTGGGTTTTTGCTGTTATGATTTCATCGCTTAGATTGAAGACAGACAGACAGACAGACCTCGTTCAAAAAATGTATCCCTGTCTTCACGAATCCAAAAATGGATGCGGTGCACTCAACCGTACAGTAAGTGTGTCGCGCGTGATTGGCTACTTGGCGTGCTTCGGCCAATCCACCGGAACGCTATAACTAGTGCTGTCACCCCCCTCGTACGGCACTTTCACTGCAGATCGCAATCTACTGTCACCAATTACTTCAAGATGACTGGACGAGGAAAGAGCGGAAAAGCAAGAAGCAAGGCCAGGAGCAGGTCCTCAAGGGCGGGACTGCAGTTCCCCGTGGGTCGCGTTCATCGATTTTTGCGAAGGGGCAACTACGCTGAGCGGGTTGGAGCCGGTGCACCGGTCTACCTGGCAGCCGTGATGGAATACCTGACCGCGGAGATCCTGGAGCTGGCCGGTAACGCAGCACGAGACAATAAGAAGACGAGAATTAACCCTCGACATCTGCAGCTTGCTATACGCAACGACGAAGAGCTTAACAAGTTGATGAGTGGGGTTACCATCGCGCAAGGCGGTGTGCTTCCCAACATCCAGCAAGTACTTCTGCCCAAAAAGGCCGCCAAAGTATCAAAGTAATAGGCCTACAAACAAATTACTTTGCCTCCACAAACAAAACCAAAAGGCTCTTTTCAGGGCCACCACATAGTTACAAGAGAGAAACGCCGCTGTCTGTCTGTTCTTCATTTTTAAATAAAGTTTTAAAAGAGACAAATTTAGATAATACATGTGTAGATTTTAACTTTCACAGCCAAAGGCCCGCTGAGTTTGTTCAATGGCTTCGTTTATTTTTTAAAGAATCGCCTTCCCTTTTCCTGCTTATAAAAATATTAAGAAAGTGTTTTTTGTCATCCGGGCGCGCGTGCGTTTTAACTTGTATCCCGGCGACCTTCATATAAAAACTAGTTCATTAAATATGCAACGCGCGCACTGTGACTTCAACAAAGCAAAAATAAATACGCGCTGTGTCTGTACTCTATAATTATATACATGTACTACGCGTACTGTACAGTACATGCATGTTCAGTTTGTAAAAGTACGTGAATGATATTATACCCGCGACCCAGCACATCAAAATCAAGAATAAGTCGGAAAAAGACTTTCGGAGATATAAATATAATAAGATTGCAAATTCAATAAGCTTTTTAATGACATCCATCACAAGCCTTTAGCTCGGAAATTATTGGTTACGAGTTACAGACTGGGGATGGCTATCAATAGAAAGCCTATGGAATTTCAAATGTTACTATGTACATATCGTGAATTGTCATTTCCCGCTTATTATTGATTTTGATATCCTGGGTCACATTTTCATAGATTTAACAAAAACATTGGAAATGTGGTGAGTTGACACTTCGCGTGTGGTCTATTAGCTTTGTTTTCGTGTTCTGTCTTACCTGGGCCCAATTTCATAACAAATGTAAGCACAACAATTTGCTTAGCATGAAACATTTTCCTTGGCCAAACTGAAGATTTCCGAACACGTTTTATTGACGGTCGTGAATTCTCGTTAACGTTCGCGACTACAATTTCGACGTCTGGGTGTACACAATTAAATGGTCAGGCCATAGAACCAGACTATTTTCACCGCCCACAAAGTGGGACATTTAGGTTCTGCTTAAAAACAAATAAACCGGCCTGAACGGTAAACGATCGAGGCGCGGTTGTGCCGAAGGGCGCCATCTATCGGCACGCTCGTACCGGCAGGTCTGTGTGTATTTACAGCGGCGAGGCGCAGTGCAGCATGGCGATAATTTTGATACCAGTCGCATTTTTCCAGATTTTCAAGTGACTTTTGGTTAAAAAAAATGAATTTGTAAAAGAATATTGTCGATGTGTATGAAAATGTGTTATGAAAACCCCCCAAGCTCATGAATATTGATGTAAATTAACGTGCCAAAAGTTGGTAATTTCTATAAACGGGTTTGCGTCGGGCTCTGTGAGAAGTCCTTTTCTTGACCCGAAATACACAAATTAGAAAAGTTAAAATAAGAATATTATTCGGATGAGAACAATGGGCGGGGGAATCAATTTGCATGCATAATTCCAGAGCGCCCTATTGGTTCAATGTCAATCGTTATCGCTTCTCGGCCTTTTGGCTAAGATCATGTGTAGTATCTGTTCTTTTCAGCTTAATATCTGAAACGCTGTTCATCGAACAGCCAGTATATTAATCTGATTTTTGGATTTGGGCCGTGGAATAGAGGCTTGCCTCGTCCCGGCCATGGGTTGGCCCGGTATAGCAGTACATCCGGGATTCGGCCCACTCCCCTCGGGGAACATCAATTAATACAAAAACAGGTCTCGTCTATTATGTGTATTCCTATGTCGCCTCACTTTTACAAGTTCTTTCTTCGCTTTACTTCGTGGCTTTCTTATATTTGAACATTTCAATTTGTCTCAATTAAATAATTGTATGAAGACCGATCTCTTTGTTTTAGGTTGATTTCTGAAGAAAGGGAAAAACAACAACAACAAAAACAAACAAACAAACAAACAAACAAACAAACAGATCCTCTGCGACTGGTTGTATTTTTTTTTGGCGAAGATGTATTAGATTTCTTTATCTTTTCCATATTTTTAGAAATTCATATGATTTCATATAAATGTAGACTTTAAATGTTCTTTTTGTTTTTGGTCTTGTTTGTTTGAATTCCATTTTTGTTCTAAATACTGTATAGGTAATAATGCAGGGCCCTTTTTTATAGCTTTTTTTTTTGTAAGTGATAAAACCTCAAATACAATAAATAACAGTGCTTTTAACAGTTCAGTTTTTATGTTTGTATTTTAATGTTGCGATTATTCGTTTGCTTGCTTTCCTCTCTCTCTCTCTCTCGTTGACTGTTTATTTCTCCTCTCGTGTCGTTATTTCGGGAGGGAAACCTCTGCCACGATTTGTTGCTAGAGGGCGCCCTGACTTTCGTTTGCCTGGCGTGCTCCTATCGCGTCCGCGCATAGCAGTGATATATAATACACTGCCTCGCCCATTCAATCGATCTAGTCTAGTCTGAGCAGAGAAGGAAAGAAGAAAATTTAAAAAAAATGTCTGGCCGTGGCAAAGGAGGAAAAGGACTGGGCAAAGGGGGTGCCAAGCGTCACCGCAAGGTTCTTCGCGACAACATCCAGGGCATCACTAAACCAGCCATTCGTCGGCTGGCCCGCCGCGGAGGAGTCAAGCGCATCTCAGGTCTCATCTACGAAGAAACCCGCGGAGTCCTCAAGGTGTTCCTGGAGAATGTTATCCGCGATGCAGTCACCTACTGCGAGCACGCCAAGAGGAAAACCGTTACTTCGATGGATGTGGTGTACGCCCTGAAGAGACAGGGGCGCACGCTGTACGGTTTCGGCGGCTAGATAGATGCATGATACATGCCATTTTCAAACCAAACGGCTCTTTTCAGAGCCACCACGATTTCACAAAAAGAGATTGATTCCAGGTTTTAATTTGTGTGTACTCTGTTATTATTTGGGCATTGTCTCGCGGGATTCAGTGTGGATTTTCCTCCCTGTGTCTATTAGTATTAAGGTTTTTTTCTTTTCGTTTATTGCCCGTAATTATTCCCGGGATGTCTTTATCGAAGACACGGCCCATTTGTTTATTTTGGTAGCTGGGGAAAATTAATTTGCTTGCAAAGTATCATGTACTCGTAGGTAATATTGACCGTATTGTTTCGGAGGGTAAATCAGTTGTGATCAGTGAAGCGTCCCGGCATGGTGTCCGAATTATCCAATCGGAAGACTGCCCATTGTTATACTTCAGCCCCAGGATGCTATTCTCTAGTCTTAAGAGACGGCCTGTTCGTTGATTTGGCATTCACTTCTTATCTACTCTCCATTCTGACCAATCCACTCTCAAATCATGGCACGCACCAAGCAGACGGCAAGAAAGAGCACCGGTGGAAAAGCCCCAAGGAAGCAGTTGGCCACCAAGGCGGCACGTAAGAGCGCACCAGCGACTGGCGGTGTCAAGAAACCACATCGGTACAGACCGGGAACTGTCGCCCTTCGCGAGATTCGTCGCTACCAGAAGAGCACCGAACTGCTGATCCGAAAGCTGCCGTTCCAGAGACTTGTGCGTGAAATTGCACAGGACTTCAAAACAGAACTGCGATTCCAGAGTTCTGCCGTCATGGCACTGCAGGAGGCGAGCGAAGCCTACCTCGTTGGCCTCTTTGAAGACACCAACCTTTGCGCCATCCATGCCAAGAGGGTCACCATCATGCCCAAGGACATCCAGTTGGCTCGCCGAATTCGTGGTGAACGGGCTTGAGTCACAGCTGCGTGCGCAAAACTAACCGAACGGCCCTTTTCAGGGCCAATATTTTTTTCAAAGAGAGATTCATTCCAATCGCGTTTTCTGTAGAGTTTTGGAAAGTTAAGTTTGGTTACTATAGGTAAATACGAATTTTAACTGGCCAGAGCTCCGGAGAACGGATTAATAAAATTAATCGGATTAGTCTCTTTCCATTTTGTTTGTTTGTCTGTCTGTCTCTTATTTTTTGTTGTCCCCCCACCCCCCCAAAATAAAAATAAAAAATTATTTTACTTTTAATACGGTAAAAAAGAAGAAGAGTAATTGCCTGGCCATGTACACAATTGTTTATGCAGTCATTTTGTGTCATATTTTCGAAAACGGGAACTCTTCGTTACATTGGATGATACGCAAGTTTACCCGGCGTTTGGGGAAAAATAAATAATGAGTGAAACCACACCGGATTGTTGGCCTCTACCGAATATAATAAAAAAGTGGATATTCTAAATTATTGTTTGTAATTGTTTGTTTCTTGGAGTTTTCATTCGGATTCGGAAGGATAGCTTTTGCCCTCTGTGCGTGTGGCAAGCGCCAATGCATGTCACTTTGCACGCGTACATAATTCTTCACGCTTGGGTGATTGTGTGGACAATGCGTGTATGCCCAGAATCCTAGCGGGTACCATAAAAGTCGTCCCGGCATGCTTGACCTTCCATTCGATCGCACGATCACATACACTCATCTTCTCCAATCATGGCTCCTAAAGTTAGCGGAAAAGGCCAGAAGAAGGCCGGCAACACCAAGGCTCCGGTCAGCACGAACAAGAAGAGGCGTCGGCGTCGCAAGGAGAGCTACGGCATCTACATCTACAAAGTCATGAAACAGGTGCACCCCGACACAGGAATCTCCAGCAAGGCAATGAGCATCATGAACAGCTTTGTCAACGACGTGTTTGAGCGCATCGCCGGCGAATCTTCCCGCCTTGCCCACTACAACAAGAAGTCGACCATCTCAAGTCGTGAAGTGCAGACTGCAGTACGCCTAATCCTCCCGGGAGAGCTTGCCAAGCATGCAGTCAGCGAAGGAACCAAGGCCGTCACCAAGTATACGACTTCAAAATAGGTTGACCGAGGGAGGAACAAATAACACGAAAAACATAACCAAACGGCTCTTTTCAGAGCCAACACAATTTAAAAAAAAGAGATGTGACTGTCTGATCTGTGTTACTAATTTAGTCAATATTCGTAGGTGGTAAAATCGTTCGGGTAGTGTTCCCGTCTTTACATTCTCCCTGACCTTAAAAGGAGAAATGAAGATCAACATTAACCTTCTGTTCTCGTCGCCTTTGAAAACAAATATGTGACTTGAAAAGGCATGACGGGGAAAAGTATTTCTGTAGTATTTGGAGTTCTATTGTTTTACACCGTAGTAAAGACCGATTCGTTAGTTTTGCAATGATACCAAAAGTATTTATTTACATCATTTAATTAACATGATATATACAACATTGCAGGGCTGACAGTGCGCCGCCCAACCTAAGCGATCGAATTTTTAAAACCAACGAATAGCTTTGACCAAAACAATTATACGCGTGCCCGCCAACAACGAAATTGACAAATGGGGGTCATTGTTAATTTAGCCTCAGTAAGTCACGTAGGAATTTGCAATGGCGAAACAGCCTTTTGTTATTCAGCACCTGTGCGCGCAGTGGTTTTTGTTCATTCAGTCTCCATTACGAGAAGTAGTGGTTTCTTGTTTGATGTATGTTTAATATATGTGTTTGTCGTATCTCTGTGCAGACAAATCCGTGACAGTTTTCAATGTGGTTTATGAGGGACGATCTGCGGCCAGCGTGGAGGCAGGTCAATCGGTAGGCAACAGGGACACACCGTCGGGATAACAGAAATCGTCTGAGAAAGCAGGTAAGGTTTTTGGGTGCTTTGGGTTTTTGCTGTTATGATTTCATCGCTTAGATTGAAGACAGACAGACAGACAGACCTCGTTCAAAAAATGTATCCCTGTCTTCACGAATCCAAAAATGGATGCGGTGCACTCAACCGTACAGTAAGTGTGTCGCGCGTGATTGGCTACTTGGCGTGCTTCGGCCAATCCACCGGAACGCTATAACTAGTGCTGTCACCCCCCTCGTACGGCACTTTCACTGCAGATCGCAATCTACTGTCACCAATTACTTCAAGATGACTGGACGAGGAAAGAGCGGAAAAGCAAGAAGCAAGGCCAGGAGCAGGTCCTCAAGGGCGGGACTGCAGTTCCCCGTGGGTCGCGTTCATCGATTTTTGCGAAGGGGCAACTACGCTGAGCGGGTTGGAGCCGGTGCACACGGTCTACCTGGCAGCCGTGATGGAATACCTGACCGCGGAGATCCTGGAGCTGGCCGGTAACGCAGCACGAGACAATAAGAAGACGAGAATTAACCCTCGACATCTGCAGCTTGCTATACGCAACGACGAAGAGCTTAACAAGTTGATGAGTGGGGTTACCATCGCGCAAGGCGGTGTGCTTCCCAACATCCAGCAAGTACTTCTGCCCAAAAAGGCCGCCAAAGTATCAAAGTAATAGGCCTACAAACAAATTACTTTGCCTCCACAAACAAAACCAAAAGGCTCTTTTCAGGGCCACCACATAGTTACAAGAGAGAAACGCCGCTGTCTGTCTGTTCTTCATTTTTAAATAAAGTTTTAAAAGAGACAAATTTAGATAATACATGTGTAGATTTTAACTTTCACAGCCAAAGGCCCGCTGAGTTTGTTCAATGGCTTCGTTTATTTTTTAAAGAATCGCCTTCCCTTTTCCTGCTTATAAAAATATTAAGAAAGTGTTTTTTGTCATCCGGGCGCGCGTGCGTTTTAACTTGTATCCCGGCGACCTTCATATAAAAACTAGTTCATTAAATATGCAACGCGCGCACTGTGACTTCAACAAAGCAAAAATAAATACGCGCTGTGTCTGTACTCTATAATTATATACATGTACTACGCGTACTGTACAGTACATGCATGTTCAGTTTGTAAAAGTACGTGAATGATATTATACCCGCGACCCAGCACATCAAAATCAAGAATAAGTCGGAAAAAGACTTTCGGAGATATAAATATAATAAGATTGCAAATTCAATAAGCTTTTTAATGACATCCATCACAAGCCTTTAGCTCGGAAATTATTGGTTACGAGTTACAGACTGGGGATGGCTATCAATAGAAAGCCTATGGAATTTCAAATGTTACTATGTACATATCGTGAATTGTCATTTCCCGCTTATTATTGATTTTGATATCCTGGGTCACATTTTCATAGATTTAACAAAAACATTGGAAATGTGGTGAGTTGACACTTCGCGTGTGGTCTATTAGCTTTGTTTTCGTGTTCTGTCTTACCTGGGCCCAATTTCATAACAAATGTAAGCACAACAATTTGCTTAGCATGAAACATTTTCCTTGGCCAAACTGAAGATTTCCGAACACGTTTTATTGACGGTCGTGAATTCTCGTTAACGTTCGCGACTACAATTTCGACGTCTGGGTGTACACAATTAAATGGTCAGGCCATAGAACCAGACTATTTTCACCGCCCACAAAGTGGGACATTTAGGTTCTGCTTAAAAACAAATAAACCGGCCTGAACGGTAAACGATCGAGGCGCGGTTGTGCCGAAGGGCGCCATCTATCGGCACGCTCGTACCGGCAGGTCTGTGTGTATTTACAGCGGCGAGGCGCAGTGCAGCATGGCGATAATTTTGATACCAGTCGCATTTTTCCAGATTTTCAAGTGACTTTTGGTTAAAAAAAATGAATTTGTAAAAGAATATTGTCGATGTGTATGAAAATGTGTTATGAAAACCCCCCAAGCTCATGAATATTGATGTAAATTAACGTGCCAAAAGTTGGTAATTTCTATAAACGGGTTTGCGTCGGGCTCTGTGAGAAGTCCTTTTCTTGACCCGAAATACACAAATTAGAAAAGTTAAAATAAGAATATTATTCGGATGAGAACAATGGGCGGGGGAATCAATTTGCATGCATAATTCCAGAGCGCCCTATTGGTTCAATGTCAATCGTTATCGCTTCTCGGCCTTTTGGCTAAGATCATGTGTAGTATCTGTTCTTTTCAGCTTAATATCTGAAACGCTGTTCATCGAACAGCCAGTATATTAATCTGATTTTTGGATTTGGGCCGTGGAATAGAGGCTTGCCTCGTCCCGGCCATGGGTTGGCCCGGTATAGCAGTACATCCGGGATTCGGCCCACTCCCCTCGGGGAACATCAATTAATACAAAAACAGGTCTCGTCTATTATGTGTATTCCTATGTCGCCTCACTTTTACAAGTTCTTTCTTCGCTTTACTTCGTGGCTTTCTTATATTTGAACATTTCAATTTGTCTCAATTAAATAATTGTATGAAGACCGATCTCTTTGTTTTAGGTTGATTTCTGAAGAAAGGGAAAAACAACAACAACAAAAACAAACAAACAAACAAACAAACAAACAAACAGATCCTCTGCGACTGGTTGTATTTTTTTTTGGCGAAGATGTATTAGATTTCTTTATCTTTTCCATATTTTTAGAAATTCATATGATTTCATATAAATGTAGACTTTAAATGTTCTTTTTGTTTTTGGTCTTGTTTGTTTGAATTCCATTTTTGTTCTAAATACTGTATAGGTAATAATGCAGGGCCCTTTTTTATAGCTTTTTTTTTTGTAAGTGATAAAACCTCAAATACAATAAATAACAGTGCTTTTAACAGTTCAGTTTTTATGTTTGTATTTTAATGTTGCGATTATTCGTTTGCTTGCTTTCCTCTCTCTCTCTCTCTCGTTGACTGTTTATTTCTCCTCTCGTGTCGTTATTTCGGGAGGGAAACCTCTGCCACGATTTGTTGCTAGAGGGCGCCCTGACTTTCGTTTGCCTGGCGTGCTCCTATCGCGTCCGCGCATAGCAGTGATATATAATACACTGCCTCGCCCATTCAATCGATCTAGTCTAGTCTGAGCAGAGAAGGAAAGAAGAAAATTTAAAAAAAATGTCTGGCCGTGGCAAAGGAGGAAAAGGACTGGGCAAAGGGGGTGCCAAGCGTCACCGCAAGGTTCTTCGCGACAACATCCAGGGCATCACTAAACCAGCCATTCGTCGGCTGGCCCGCCGCGGAGGAGTCAAGCGCATCTCAGGTCTCATCTACGAAGAAACCCGCGGAGTCCTCAAGGTGTTCCTGGAGAATGTTATCCGCGATGCAGTCACCTACTGCGAGCACGCCAAGAGGAAAACCGTTACTTCGATGGATGTGGTGTACGCCCTGAAGAGACAGGGGCGCACGCTGTACGGTTTCGGCGGCTAGATAGATGCATGATACATGCCATTTTCAAACCAAACGGCTCTTTTCAGAGCCACCACGATTTCACAAAAAGAGATTGATTCCAGGTTTTAATTTGTGTGTACTCTGTTATTATTTGGGCATTGTCTCGCGGGATTCAGTGTGGATTTTCCTCCCTGTGTCTATTAGTATTAAGGTTTTTTTCTTTTCGTTTATTGCCCGTAATTATTCCCGGGATGTCTTTATCGAAGACACGGCCCATTTGTTTATTTTGGTAGCTGGGGAAAATTAATTTGCTTGCAAAGTATCATGTACTCGTAGGTAATATTGACCGTATTGTTTCGGAGGGTAAATCAGTTGTGATCAGTGAAGCGTCCCGGCATGGTGTCCGAATTATCCAATCGGAAGACTGCCCATTGTTATACTTCAGCCCCAGGATGCTATTCTCTAGTCTTAAGAGACGGCCTGTTCGTTGATTTGGCATTCACTTCTTATCTACTCTCCATTCTGACCAATCCACTCTCAAATCATGGCACGCACCAAGCAGACGGCAAGAAAGAGCACCGGTGGAAAAGCCCCAAGGAAGCAGTTGGCCACCAAGGCGGCACGTAAGAGCGCACCAGCGACTGGCGGTGTCAAGAAACCACATCGGTACAGACCGGGAACTGTCGCCCTTCGCGAGATTCGTCGCTACCAGAAGAGCACCGAACTGCTGATCCGAAAGCTGCCGTTCCAGAGACTTGTGCGTGAAATTGCACAGGACTTCAAAACAGAACTGCGATTCCAGAGTTCTGCCGTCATGGCACTGCAGGAGGCGAGCGAAGCCTACCTCGTTGGCCTCTTTGAAGACACCAACCTTTGCGCCATCCATGCCAAGAGGGTCACCATCATGCCCAAGGACATCCAGTTGGCTCGCCGAATTCGTGGTGAACGGGCTTGAGTCACAGCTGCGTGCGCAAAACTAACCGAACGGCCCTTTTCAGGGCCAATATTTTTTTCAAAGAGAGATTCATTCCAATCGCGTTTTCTGTAGAGTTTTGGAAAGTTAAGTTTGGTTACTATAGGTAAATACGAATTTTAACTGGCCAGAGCTCCGGAGAACGGATTAATAAAATTAATCGGATTAGTCTCTTTCCATTTTGTTTGTTTGTCTGTCTGTCTCTTATTTTTTGTTGTCCCCCCACCCCCCCAAAATAAAAATAAAAAATTATTTTACTTTTAATACGGTAAAAAAGAAGAAGAGTAATTGCCTGGCCATGTACACAATTGTTTATGCAGTCATTTTGTGTCATATTTTCGAAAACGGGAACTCTTCGTTACATTGGATGATACGCAAGTTTACCCGGCGTTTGGGGAAAAATAAATAATGAGTGAAACCACACCGGATTGTTGGCCTCTACCGAATATAATAAAAAAGTGGATATTCTAAATTATTGTTTGTAATTGTTTGTTTCTTGGAGTTTTCATTCGGATTCGGAAGGATAGCTTTTGCCCTCTGTGCGTGTGGCAAGCGCCAATGCATGTCACTTTGCACGCGTACATAATTCTTCACGCTTGGGTGATTGTGTGGACAATGCGTGTATGCCCAGAATCCTAGCGGGTACCATAAAAGTCGTCCCGGCATGCTTGACCTTCCATTCGATCGCACGATCACATACACTCATCTTCTCCAATCATGGCTCCTAAAGTTAGCGGAAAAGGCCAGAAGAAGGCCGGCAACACCAAGGCTCCGGTCAGCACGAACAAGAAGAGGCGTCGGCGTCGCAAGGAGAGCTACGGCATCTACATCTACAAAGTCATGAAACAGGTGCACCCCGACACAGGAATCTCCAGCAAGGCAATGAGCATCATGAACAGCTTTGTCAACGACGTGTTTGAGCGCATCGCCGGCGAATCTTCCCGCCTTGCCCACTACAACAAGAAGTCGACCATCTCAAGTCGTGAAGTGCAGACTGCAGTACGCCTAATCCTCCCGGGAGAGCTTGCCAAGCATGCAGTCAGCGAAGGAACCAAGGCCGTCACCAAGTATACGACTTCAAAATAGGTTGACCGAGGGAGGAACAAATAACACGAAAAACATAACCAAACGGCTCTTTTCAGAGCCAACACAATTTAAAAAAAAGAGATGTGACTGTCTGATCTGTGTTACTAATTTAGTCAATATTCGTAGGTGGTAAAATCGTTCGGGTAGTGTTCCCGTCTTTACATTCTCCCTGACCTTAAAAGGAGAAATGAAGATCAACATTAACCTTCTGTTCTCGTCGCCTTTGAAAACAAATATGTGACTTGAAAAGGCATGACGGGGAAAAGTATTTCTGTAGTATTTGGAGTTCTATTGTTTTACACCGTAGTAAAGACCGATTCGTTAGTTTTGCAATGATACCAAAAGTATTTATTTACATCATTTAATTAACATGATATATACAACATTGCAGGGCTGACAGTGCGCCGCCCAACCTAAGCGATCGAATTTTTAAAACCAACGAATAGCTTTGACCAAAACAATTATACGCGTGCCCGCCAACAACGAAATTGACAAATGGGGGTCATTGTTAATTTAGCCTCAGTAAGTCACGTAGGAATTTGCAATGGCGAAACAGCCTTTTGTTATTCAGCACCTGTGCGCGCAGTGGTTTTTGTTCATTCAGTCTCCATTACGAGAAGTAGTGGTTTCTTGTTTGATGTATGTTTAATATATGTGTTTGTCGTATCTCTGTGCAGACAAATCCGTGACAGTTTTCAATGTGGTTTATGAGGGACGATCTGCGGCCAGCGTGGAGGCAGGTCAATCGGTAGGCAACAGGGACACACCGTCGGGATAACAGAAATCGTCTGAGAAAGCAGGTAAGGTTTTTGGGTGCTTTGGGTTTTTGCTGTTATGATTTCATCGCTTAGATTGAAGACAGACAGACAGACAGACCTCGTTCAAAAAATGTATCCCTGTCTTCACGAATCCAAAAATGGATGCGGTGCACTCAACCGTACAGTAAGTGTGTCGCGCGTGATTGGCTACTTGGCGTGCTTCGGCCAATCCACCGGAACGCTATAACTAGTGCTGTCACCCCCCTCGTACGGCACTTTCACTGCAGATCGCAATCTACTGTCACCAATTACTTCAAGATGACTGGACGAGGAAAGAGCGGAAAAGCAAGAAGCAAGGCCAGGAGCAGGTCCTCAAGGGCGGGACTGCAGTTCCCCGTGGGTCGCGTTCATCGATTTTTGCGAAGGGGCAACTACGCTGAGCGGGTTGGAGCCGGTGCACCGGTCTACCTGGCAGCCGTGATGGAATACCTGACCGCGGAGATCCTGGAGCTGGCCGGTAACGCAGCACGAGACAATAAGAAGACGAGAATTAACCCTCGACATCTGCAGCTTGCTATACGCAACGACGAAGAGCTTAACAAGTTGATGAGTGGGGTTACCATCGCGCAAGGCGGTGTGCTTCCCAACATCCAGCAAGTACTTCTGCCCAAAAAGGCCGCCAAAGTATCAAAGTAATAGGCCTACAAACAAATTACTTTGCCTCCACAAACAAAACCAAAAGGCTCTTTTCAGGGCCACCACATAGTTACAAGAGAGAAACGCCGCTGTCTGTCTGTTCTTCATTTTTAAATAAAGTTTTAAAAGAGACAAATTTAGATAATACATGTGTAGATTTTAACTTTCACAGCCAAAGGCCCGCTGAGTTTGTTCAATGGCTTCGTTTATTTTTTAAAGAATCGCCTTCCCTTTTCCTGCTTATAAAAATATTAAGAAAGTGTTTTTTGTCATCCGGGCGCGCGTGCGTTTTAACTTGTATCCCGGCGACCTTCATATAAAAACTAGTTCATTAAATATGCAACGCGCGCACTGTGACTTCAACAAAGCAAAAATAAATACGCGCTGTGTCTGTACTCTATAATTATATACATGTACTACGCGTACTGTACAGTACATGCATGTTCAGTTTGTAAAAGTACGTGAATGATATTATACCCGCGACCCAGCACATCAAAATCAAGAATAAGTCGGAAAAAGACTTTCGGAGATATAAATATAATAAGATTGCAAATTCAATAAGCTTTTTAATGACATCCATCACAAGCCTTTAGCTCGGAAATTATTGGTTACGAGTTACAGACTGGGGATGGCTATCAATAGAAAGCCTATGGAATTTCAAATGTTACTATGTACATATCGTGAATTGTCATTTCCCGCTTATTATTGATTTTGATATCCTGGGTCACATTTTCATAGATTTAACAAAAACATTGGAAATGTGGTGAGTTGACACTTCGCGTGTGGTCTATTAGCTTTGTTTTCGTGTTCTGTCTTACCTGGGCCCAATTTCATAACAAATGTAAGCACAACAATTTGCTTAGCATGAAACATTTTCCTTGGCCAAACTGAAGATTTCCGAACACGTTTTATTGACGGTCGTGAATTCTCGTTAACGTTCGCGACTACAATTTCGACGTCTGGGTGTACACAATTAAATGGTCAGGCCATAGAACCAGACTATTTTCACCGCCCACAAAGTGGGACATTTAGGTTCTGCTTAAAAACAAATAAACCGGCCTGAACGGTAAACGATCGAGGCGCGGTTGTGCCGAAGGGCGCCATCTATCGGCACGCTCGTACCGGCAGGTCTGTGTGTATTTACAGCGGCGAGGCGCAGTGCAGCATGGCGATAATTTTGATACCAGTCGCATTTTTCCAGATTTTCAAGTGACTTTTGGTTAAAAAAAATGAATTTGTAAAAGAATATTGTCGATGTGTATGAAAATGTGTTATGAAAACCCCCCAAGCTCATGAATATTGATGTAAATTAACGTGCCAAAAGTTGGTAATTTCTATAAACGGGTTTGCGTCGGGCTCTGTGAGAAGTCCTTTTCTTGACCCGAAATACACAAATTAGAAAAGTTAAAATAAGAATATTATTCGGATGAGAACAATGGGCGGGGGAATCAATTTGCATGCATAATTCCAGAGCGCCCTATTGGTTCAATGTCAATCGTTATCGCTTCTCGGCCTTTTGGCTAAGATCATGTGTAGTATCTGTTCTTTTCAGCTTAATATCTGAAACGCTGTTCATCGAACAGCCAGTATATTAATCTGATTTTTGGATTTGGGCCGTGGAATAGAGGCTTGCCTCGTCCCGGCCATGGGTTGGCCCGGTATAGCAGTACATCCGGGATTCGGCCCACTCCCCTCGGGGAACATCAATTAATACAAAAACAGGTCTCGTCTATTATGTGTATTCCTATGTCGCCTCACTTTTACAAGTTCTTTCTTCGCTTTACTTCGTGGCTTTCTTATATTTGAACATTTCAATTTGTCTCAATTAAATAATTGTATGAAGACCGATCTCTTTGTTTTAGGTTGATTTCTGAAGAAAGGGAAAAACAACAACAACAAAAACAAACAAACAACAAACCAAACAAACAAACAGATCCTCTGCGACTGGTTGTATTTTTTTTGGCGAAGATGTATTAGATTTCTTTATCTTTTCCATATTTTTAGAAATTCATATGAATTTCATATAATGTAGACTTTAAATGTTCTTTTTGTTTTTGGTCTTGTTTGTTTGAATTCCATTTTTGTTCTAAATACTGTATAGGTAATAATGCAGGGCCCTTTTTTATAGCTTTTTTTTTTGTAAGTGATAAAACCTCAAATACAATAAATAACAGTGCTTTTAACAGTTCAGTTTTTATGTTTGTATTTTAATGTTGCGATTATTCGTTTGCTTGCTTTCCTCTCTCTCTCTCTCTCGTTGACTGTTTATTTCTCCTCTCGTGTCGTTATTTCGGGAGGGAAACCTCTGCCACGATTTGTTGCTAGAGGGCGCCCTGACTTTCGTTTGCCTGGCGTGCTCCTATCGCGTCCGCGCATAGCAGTGATATATAATACACTGCCTCGCCCATTCAATCGATCTAGTCTAGTCTGAGCAGAGAAGGAAAGAAGAAAATTTAAAAAAATGTCTGGCCGTGGCAAAGGAGGAAAAGGACTGGGCAAAGGGGGTGCCAAGCGTCACCGCAAGGTTCTTCGCGACAACATCCAGGGCATCACTAAACCAGCCATTCGTCGGCTGGCCCGCCGCGGAGGAGTCAAGCGCATCTCAGGTCTCATCTACGAAGAAACCCGCGGAGTCCTCAAGGTGTTCCTGGAGAATGTTATCCGCGATGCAGTCACCTACTGCGAGCACGCCAAGAGGAAAACCGTTACTTCGATGGATGTGGTGTACGCCCTGAAGAGACAGGGGCGCACGCTGTACGGTTTCGGCGGCTAGATAGATGCATGATACATGCCATTTTCAAACCAAACGGCTCTTTTCAGAGCCACCACGATTTCACAAAAAGAGATTGATTCCAGGTTTTAATTTGTGTGTACTCTGTTATTATTTGGGCATTGTCTCGCGGGATTCAGTGTGGATTTTCCTCCCTGTGTCTATTAGTATAAGGTTTTTTTTCTTTTCGTTTATTGCCCGTAATTATTCCGGGATGTCTTTATCGAAGACACGGCCCATTTGTTTATTTTGGTAGCTGGGGAAAATTAATTTGCTTGCAAAGTATCATGTACTCGTAGGTAATATTGACCGTAATTGTTTCGGAGGGTAAATCAGTTGTGATCAGTGAAGCGTCCCGGCATGGTGTCCGAATTATCCAATCGGAAGACTGCCCATTGTTATACTTCAGCCCCAGGATGCTATTCTCTAGTCTTAAGAGACGGCCTGTTCGTTGATTTGGCATTCACTTCTTATCTACTCTCCATTCTGACCAATCCACTCTCAAATCATGGCACGCACCAAGCAGACGGCAAGAAAGAGCACCGGTGGAAAAGCCCCAAGGAAGCAGTTGGCCACCAAGGCGGCACGTAAGAGCGCACCAGCGACTGGCGGTGTCAAGAAACCACATCGGTACAGACCGGGAACTGTCGCCCTTCGCGAGATTCGTCGCTACCAGAAAGAGCACCGAACTGCTGATCCGAAAGCTGCCGTTCCAGAGACTTGTGCGTGAAATTGCACAGGACTTCAAAACAGAACTGCGATTCCAGAGTTCTGCCGTCATGGCACTGCAGGAGGCGAGCGAAGCCTACCTCGTTGGCCTCTTTGAAGACACCAACCTTTGCGCCATCCATGCCAAGAGGGTCACCATCATGCCCAAGGACATCCAGTTGGCTCGCCGAATTCGTGGTGAACGGGCTTGAGTCACAGCTGCGTGCGCAAAACTAACCGAACGGCCCTTTTCAGGGCCAATATTTTTTCAAAGAGAGATTCATTCAATCGCGTTTTCTGTAGAGTTTGGAAAGTTAAGTTTGGTTACTATAGGTAAATACGAATTTTAACTGGCCAGAGCTCCGGAGAACGGATTAATAAAATTAATCGGATTAGTCTCTTTCCATTTTGTTTGTTTGTCTGTCTGTCTCTTATTTTTTGTTGTCCCCCCACCCCCCCAAAATAAAAATAAAAAATTATTTTACTTTTAATACGGTAAAAAAGAAGAAGAGTAATTGCCTGGCCATGTACACAATTGTTTATGCAGTCATTTTGTGTCATATTTTCGAAAACGGGAACTCTTCGTTACATTGGATGATACGCAAGTTTACCCGGCGTTTGGGGAAAAATAAATAATGAGTGAAACCACACCGGATTGTTGGCCTCTACCGAATATAATAAAAAAGTGGATATTCTAAATTATTGTTTTGTAATTGTTTGTTTCTTGGAGTTTTCATTCGGATTCGGAAGGATAGCTTTTGCCCTCTGTGCGTGTGGCAAGCGCCAATGCATGTCACTTTGCACGCGTACATAATTCTTCACGCTTGGGTGATTGTGTGGACAATGCGTGTATGCCCAGAATCCTAGCGGGTACCATAAAAGTCGTCCCGGCATGCTTGACCTTCCATTCGATCGCACGATCACATACACTCATCTTCTCCAATCATGGCTCCTAAAGTTAGCGGAAAAGGCCAGAAGAAGGCCGGCAACACCAAGGCTCCGGTCAGCACGAACAAGAAGAGGCGTCGGCGTCCGCAAGGAGAGCTACGGCATCTACATCTACAAAGTCATGAAACAGGTGCACCCCGACACAGGAATCTCCAGCAAGGCAATGAGCATCATGAACAGCTTTGTCAACGACGTGTTTGAGCGCATCGCCGGCGAATCTTCCCGCCTTGCCCACTACAACAAGAAGTCGACCATCTCAAGTCGTGAAGTGCAGACTGCAGTACGCCTAATCCTCCCGGGAGAGCTTGCCAAGCATGCAGTCAGCGAAGGAACCAAGGCCGTCACCAAGTATACGACTTCAAAATAGGTTGACCGAGGGAGGAACAAATAACACGAAAAACATAACCAAACGGCTCTTTTCAGAGCCAACACAATTTAAAAAAAAGAGATGTGACTGTCTGATCTGTGTTACTAATTTAGTCAATATTCGTAGGTGGTAAAATCGTTCGGGTAGTGTTCCCGTCTTTACATTCTCCCTGACCTTAAAAGGAGAAATGAAGATCAACATTAACCTTCTGTTCTCGTCGCCTTTGAAAACAAATATGTGACTTGAAAAGGCATGACGGGGAAAAGTATTTCTGTAGTATTTGGAGTTCTATTGTTTTACACCGTAGTAAAGACCGATTCGTTAGTTTTGCAATGATACCAAAAGTATTTATTTACATCATTTAATTACATGATATATACAACATTGCAGGGCTGACAGTGCGCCGCCCAACCTAAGCGATCGAATTTTTAAAACCAACGAATAGCTTTGACCAAAACAATTATACGCGTGCCCGCCAACAACGAAATTGACAAATGGGGGTCATTGTTAATTTAGCCTCAGTAAGTCACGTAGGAATTTGCAATGGCGAAACAGCCTTTTGTTATTCAGCACCTGTGCGCGCAGTGGTTTTTGTTCATTCAGTCTCCATTACGAGAAGTAGTGGTTTCTTGTTTGATGTATGTTTAATATATGTGTTTGTCGTATCTCTGTGCAGACAAATCCGTGACAGTTTTCATGTGGTTTATGAGGGACGATCTGCGGCCAGCGTGGAGGCAGGTCAATCGGTAGGCAACAGGGACACACCGTCGGGATAACAGAAATCGTCTGAGAAAGCAGGTAAGGTTTTTGGGTGCTTTGGGTTTTTGCTGTTATGATTTCATCGCTTAGATTGAAGACAGACAGACAGACAGACCTCGTTCAAAAAATGTATCCCTGTCTTCACGAATCCAAAAATGGATGCGGTGCACTCAACCGTACAGTAAGTGTGTCGCGCGTGATTGGCTACTTGGCGTGCTTCGGCCAATCCACCGGAACGCTATAACTAGTGCTGTCACCCCCTCGTACGGCACTTTCACTGCAGATCGCAATCTACTGTCACCAATTACTTCAAGATGACTGGACGAGGAAAGAGCGGAAAAGCAAGAAGCAAGGCCAGGAGCAGGTCCTCAAGGGCGGGACTGCAGTTCCCCGTGGGTCGCGTTCATCGATTTTTGCGAAGGGGCAACTACGCTGAGCGGGTTGGAGCCGGTGCACCGGTCTACCTGGCAGCCGTGATGGAATACCTGACCGCGGAGATCCTGGAGCTGGCCGGTAACGCAGCACGAGACAATAAGAAGACGAGAATTAACCCTCGACATCTGCAGCTTGCTATACGCAACGACGAAGAGCTTAACAAGTTGATGAGTGGGGTTACCATCGCGCAAGGCGGTGTGCTTCCCAACATCCAGCAAGTACTTCTGCCCAAAAAGGCCGCCAAAGTATCAAAGTAATAGCCTACAAACAAATTACTTTGCCTCCACAAACAAAACCAAAAGGCTCTTTTCAGGGCCACCACATAGTTACAAGAGAGAAACGCCGCTGTCTGTCTGTTCTCATTTTTAAATAAAGTTTTAAAGAGACAAATTTAGATAATACATGTGTAGATTTTAACTTCACAGCCAAAGGCCCGCTGAGTTTGTTCAATGGCTTCGTTTATTTTTTAAAGAATCGCCTTCCTTTTCCTGCTTATAAAAATATTAAGAAAGTGTTTTTTGTCATCCGGGCGCGCGTGCGTT
>JBAIAA010001166.1:0-14671 GCA_037893245.1 Crossaster papposus | reverse complement strand
TGGCCTTTATCTTTCCATTTCTTTTCAATTTTGGGTGGGTTAGCCAATTACATTTTTTAATATTCACACCAAAAGAAACTCACCTCCCGAAAAGTGATACTTTCCCAGCCTGCACGCAGCCATTTTACAAATGTCATCCCTCCACGTTCTAGGGCAATTAGGACCCATTTTCAACCGTCATTTTGTCAAGTCTACCTTCAGATTGAAGCTCAGAAACCAGGGAGTTGATCCCATGCTATATTTACAAAATATTTACCAAACGGCCTCCTTTTTCAAAAGAAATTGTGGGGGGCACATTTCATGCTAATGAGACCGCGGAGAAATTCTCCCTTCAATTAGGGTAGTGCACCCATAGAGTCTTTGCGGAATCGAGAAACGTTTTGTTTTGCTTCTATACAGGGTGGCCCATTATCCGGACAAACATACTTTCCAATGTTGTAGTCAAGTACCTTTCGAGTACTTTGTTCACTACCAAATGTTGAGCTGTTTGTTGCGAACAAAGTAAGGCAGACATTGACAGTAGACAACAAATGAAGTCGGTGTTAGAAAAAAAAAAATAACCTGGGACTTAGGTATGCATAAAGATACCTTTTATTCATAGTTTTGAGACAGGAGTACTGGGAAAGTACTCGGCAGAGTACTTATCGAATGCTTTTGTCTTAAAAGCTTAATTCATTCAAAATTTTGACAGTTGAGTTTTTAATTTCTTTAGCATAGTATTTATTGTCCAGTGTCTTATAATAATGCTAATTTATCTCTACCCAATCATCTTAATATCTGGTATTTACAGGCACCCTGTAAAGTGTGAAAAGTGTAAACCAATGAAATTGGTAAATTTTAACCAAAATAGTCGAAATAACCAATGATTTTGGTTATTTTTAACAAAAACATTGGTAAAGATAACAATTTGTTTGGTTAAAATTGGTCAAAATATCGGTTGGGCACATATCTAACAATCAATTGGTTATTTTCAACCAATCTGTTTTTAGGATGCTGCTAAACTCTATCCATTATCATGCTAAACGTGTAAACTTGTTTACAAGCATGATTTTTTTCGACTCGCTAAAGACAGGTTTTTGTTTCAGTGTAGGCCAGGCAATTATCCACACAGAGGCAAGTAATAATAATAATAACAATGTGCGGTGCTTATATAGCGCTTTATCACCAAAGTCTAAAAAGCGCTTAACATTATTAACCCGGTCATTGGGCCCATGAAACATTTCAAATACCATCTCAGCTCCCTGGGGAGTATACAGCTCGATGCTGCCATTTCAGCACAAGGCAGCTAATAACAACTATATCTGCCCTCACATGAACCCATTTACTCCTGGGTGGAGAGAAGCAATGAGTGACAAAGTGCCTTGCCCAGGGGCACACGCACCATAGACCCAGACAGGACTTGAACCCACATACTGAAGCTTTACCTATACAGATTACAAATTCAATGCTCCAGACAACGACGCCACGGCACTTCACAAAAGTAGGCTACCGTTGTCCCACATGGTCAATTTGACGCCCCTTGGGAAGTCTCATAACTCTCAAAAATCAGATTTAGTCGTTTGATATCTTATTTTAAATGTCGTTCGCAAATTCTAGTGTAGCATTCCATTATATCTTGTTTAAATTTTGTTTTAGACGCACTGTGGCTGTAGGTTTCATACGTACGGTCATAAACACCTTTAAAGGGATCGTATACGTTTGGTAATTGTAACCCACGGTTTGTTTAAATCCTATTATAGTTATAGATATATATACCATAAAACTAACCTGTAAAAATTTCATTTCAAAAAGGTGGTAGCGATTTTAAGATATTGCCGAAATCTGGAGCGGTTATGTCCACGCAGGAAGAATAATCTGCATTGGAATACACAATTTGAGAAACGTCACTGCAGTAACGCTTCTCAGATTCAAATTTTTAGGGATAAAAAGTGAGGTCTTTTTCCACATAACCGCAGTACTTCGAAGTGAAAAGTTTCTAAAAATGCACCATACTATCCAAAGCTGCTGTACTTCTTGCCATTAATTTTGGGAGTAATTACCAGACGTATACGATCGCTTTAAAGCAAATAGGTCGCGGCAGTGAAAACAACACGTCTAAATTAACTAAGCAAGTCAAGTCAAGATGTCGAATGGAAATATCAAATTTGATACAACCCCGTGGGGATAATCTTGTACTAAAAGCGATTGGTTTTGTATCCCTCCCTCCCCCCCCCCCCAAAAAAAAAAAAATCAAACAAATCAAAAAAAGAAGAAGATTGGCTAGCTTCTGAAAGAAACAGCTTGATGTCATCTTCGTGAGACGCCAAACTTTGTGGATGAGTTGGATGCTTTCATCGCTATCCAATGCGGTGTGGCGGATAAAAGTGCCAGATATTGAGCCACCTATTTGTTAAGGAGTGTATCACCTTTGGGGATGTTTAGCTGTCTCATATAGAAGGTCCTCATCTGAAGATGGCAACAACGTGTCTCAAATCAATCACGGGGTATCTTTGCTGACAGGCCAGCAGGAACGGGGAGGGCGAGTTTGGAAGATCTTCCCAATCAACTAATGACGGATCCGTCCCTGTAGAGATGCAAGTGAATGAAATGATTTAAGGGGAATTCAGGTTCCAATACGGACAATCCAGGTAGTGCAATCCCCCCCTCCCCCACCACTATGAGATGACACAAACACACACTGATTGGTCAAAAAAAGAAACTCAAAATGTACATCGAAATTGAATTGATGAAGTTTGTCAGTTAATCTTCGCGGCACTTCCATTTCGTTGGGCTGTCCCCTCCCGCAATTCTGGCAGATCGGAAAGAACAAACTTCCAAAAAATGCAGAGATAAAAGGAGGAGCACACGGTCAAATTAGTCGGTGCCATTCTCAAAAATGTTCGCTCCGGGCAATCCGTTCATCAATTCATAAAGACATGCGCTGCGGTGAAGGCGCGGAACGCGATGAATCAGAGCTTTAACGAGAACATAATTACTAGAATTTAAGGAATAGATGTCTGTCTGTCGGTCGGGGTGTCTGTCTGTCCGTAATTCGATTATCTACAGAACCGGGCACTAATGTGCTAATTCGGATGCCTTTTGTAAACTCGGATGCCTTTTGTAATAATAATAATATAGGCAATTTATAATGCGCCGATATCTACCTTAAAGGGATCGTATACGTTTGGTAATTACTCCAAAACTTAATGGCAATAAAAACTTACTTGGTAAGAAGTACAGCAGTTTTGGACAGTATAATGCATTTTTTAGTAACTTTTCACTTCGCAGTACTGCGGTTATATGGAAAAAGATATCACTTTTTATCCCAAAAAATTTGAATCTGAGAAGCGTTACTGCAGTGACGTTTCTCAGACTGTGTATTCCAATGCAGATTATTCTTCCTGCGTGGACATAACCGCTCCAAATTTTCGGCAATATCTCAAAATCGCTACCACCGATTGAAATGAAATTTGTACAGGTTAGTTTTATGGAAATATATTATCTATAACTATATAGGATAGAAACAAACAGTGGGTTCTAATTACAAACGTGTACGATCCCTTTAATGAGATGCTCAAGGGGCAGAGAACAAAAACAAAGGGAACAGAGAGATAATGATCTAAAACGTGGACATTACACAACACAACCAGACAATCGGATCAACGAATGAGCTACTGAAACGCAACATCAACGAGATGGGTATTCAAAGCACAATTTAAACTCTCGCAGGGTGGAACAGTCGCGAATATTCGGAGGAAGTGAGTTCCGTATTGTTAGCCCAGCATGATAAAATGAACAGTCCCCCCATGTTTTATTTGTTTTAGGCACTACAAGCAAAAAACAATAATTGGAAGATCTGAGGGACCTGGAAGGGTTGTAACAAATTATCAAATCAGAATTATATTTAGGAGCAGGAACCATGTAATGGCCCTGTCACACCAGAACATTTTAGGCCAACGCGTGAGTAGCGTGTTGTAATTTTGGCAACACGCTGGCAAATGCTAACCAACGCTAGGCCAGCGTTAGCAACACGATGAGCGCGTTACTCACACGCTGGGACACGCTGTCATACGCTGAGGAAAAAATATTTTTTTCAAAATAGCTACAATTTCCAGCGTTTGCCAGCGTGTGACTGCACACGCTGGCGGCGCGTTTTAGATTCGTTACTCACGCGTCGAACACGCTAGGCGATCGTTATCAACCCGCAACTCACACGCTGGCGTACGCCGGCGTACGCTTGCGACACGCTGGTTATGGCCCTGCCACACCAGGACGTTTTAGGCCAATGCATGAGTAGCGCGTTAAAAATAGTTGATACGCTGGCAATTGCTGAACTTTCACAGAAAAAGTCAAGTGGAACCGTGATTTCAGCGTGTTCATACAGGTTGATAACGGGTTCATAGCGTATGCCAGCGCGTAAGTAGCGTTTGAGGAACGCGCTCAGCGTGTAAGGAACGCATCACTGATTTATAGTAAAAATACGACAGCGGGTCGCCAGCGTGAGAGTAGTGGGTTGGTAACGATCGTCTAGCGCGTTCGACGCGTGAGTAACGGCCTCTTGCGCGCCGCTAGCGTGTGCAGTCACACGCTGGCAAACGCTGAATTTTTTTAGGTATGTTGAAAAACGTATTTTTGTCTCAGCGTGTGACAACGTGTTCCAGCGTGTGGGTAACGCGCTCAGCGCGTTGCGAACGCTGGCCTAGCGTTGGTCAGCGTTTTCCCGCGTGTTGCCGACATTTCAACACGTTGGCCTAATACCGTTCTGGTGTGACAGGGCCATTACTGTAGTAGCGCGTCATCTTTTTGTACAACTAATCATGTGGTCGTTGCCGTACGCTGGCGCGCGTTGGACCGCGCTACTCACGCGCTGGGCAGTCGTTCATCAGTCGTCGAGCGCGTTACTAACGCGTTATTCACGCGCTGGCGAACGCTATGAACCCGTTATTAACGCGTTATGGACACGCTGAAATCACGGTTCAACTTGACTTTTTCTGTGGAAGTTCAGCGTTTGCCAGCGTATCAACTATTTTTAACGCGCTACTCACGCGTTGGCCTAAAACGTTCTAGTGTGACAGGGCCATAAGCAATTGACAAAAAAGCAGAAGTAAATAAAACTATTCGAAATTTAAAAGGCAACCAATGGAGTGAATGCAATACTGGAGTTATGCGAGTTTTACGAGCAGCTTTGTTTTGTAGTTTCTGGAAATCGGGCAAGCTGTTTTGGGGGTAATTCATAAAGTAGCGAATTACATAAATCTAAACGGGATGCCTTTTGTAAACTCGGATGCCTTTTGTAAACTCGGATGCCTTTTGTAAACTCGGATGCCTTTTGTAAACTCGGATACTTTTTGTAAACTCTGATGCTTTTTACAAACCGAACATATTTGTTAATCGGATGCTCTCCCAATCCCGAAGGGACATCGCAGATTCTGCGATATCGCGCATTTATGGTAATGCCAAACTCACTATAGGCCTCATAAAAATAGCCACTGCATTCAATGATTACTGCTTATCCGTTGGTAACCCATCAGGCCCCATTCCTTATGAACCCCGTGCTTGCTCTCTCCGAATCCTACACTTATCTGTTATCTCTGTTCTCTTGGGTCAAATCGCATTCATACTTCACAAACGCTCCTCCAACAAGCCCCTGGGCCTGACGGCTGCCTCTCCAGTATCCTCAATAAGGTTGCATTTTGGAGATATCTAACTCTTTGAGTCTTTTGTTTACCGCTTCACTGCGCACCGGTGACCTTCCTGATATTTGGCGTTTGGCTAACGTAACTCCCGTCTACAAAAAAGGCGATAAATCCTCCTTGACAATTACCGCCCAGTTGCACTTACCGCCCAGTTGCACTTACCTCTATTCTCTGCAAACCCCTTGAGAGAATAATTTCATCCGCCATTACCGACACGTCAACTTGTATTGTTTATTTAATCCCATGGATTTGTCAAGCGCAGGAGTTAAGTTACTCCTGGTCACCAACCCTGGATGAACG
This sequence comes from Crossaster papposus, assembly GCA_037893245.1. Taxonomy (NCBI): domain Eukaryota; kingdom Metazoa; phylum Echinodermata; class Asteroidea; order Velatida; family Solasteridae; genus Crossaster; species Crossaster papposus. Next base: position 8,696 of record JBAIAA010001166.1, on the reverse strand, counting down.
TCGCCCTCCGAGAATTGACGCTGTGTTCCTGGGCATGTCGAAGGCATTCGACACGGTGCCACGCCACACATTGTTACTTAGAGAAGCCTGCGACCGACATTATACGGGGTATGTTGCGGCATTGAGTTAGTCCTTTGTAATGGACGAAGGCAGCGGGTTCTCTTTCAGGGCGCTGTTTCTCTTGGCTGATGTTACATCAGGCGTGCCTCGGGGTAGTGTTATAGGGTCGCTTCTTTTCAATTTATTTATCATTAATGTTCCCAACTCTGTCTAGCTGTGTTATGTTTGCCGATGACATTCTCGTGTATCGTGTTTTTAGCCCACCTCCGACGAGCACGCTCTACATGATCTATCTCAGTTAGACGAGTGGTGTAACTTGCATTCTGACTTTCAATACCAGTAAAATGCATGTATAAATTTATGCATAATGCACTCCCTTCCTGTTTTAATTGTTGTTTTACTTTAACATCTAACGTTCATGTATATAATACTCGAAGTAGTGCCAGGGGAAATTTATTCGTTCATTTCAACAGAACTACAATGGCCAAAAATAGTGTCACTCATCGAGGCAGCTCATACTGGAATAGTTTAGATATTTTGCTTGAATCATCACCTTCTCTGTCTGTCTTTGTTAAGAATTTAAAATCTCGATTCCTTGATTTGTACTTGTAATTTTGGTCTTATTTGTTAACCAATAATTCTGCCTTGTCTCACACTAGTCTGTCTTTTCGTTGTATTTTGTTGTCCTTTGTGTGGTTTTCCTGTTTGTATATTTGTCTGTCCATAGGTTAGGGCACAAAGGCGTTATACGCTTAACCTTATACCTATTGTTGTCACTTAATTTTAATATCTCTTCTTTATTCAACTTAGTGTGTATACATAGTTTCTATTATAACTTCTTGAATTATTTTTTGTAATTTTTATAAGATTGTACATATATATTGTAATGGCAACATTGAAATATATGTTACAACAACAACTTCAATATCACTATATAGGAACCGTAACATTCGACCTCGACATACATAATTAGAAGACGCTCCCATTGCTACTACTTATGCAATCCAACAATTTGGCATTGTAATTGATTCTAGACTTACCTGGAAATCTTATGTTGACGCTATTGTTTGCAAAGCTGACCGTCTTATTGGGTTCATTAGCGGCCTTTTGATTCGGTACGGGAGACAAAGAGGACGGTAAGCCAAGCGAAAACATCGATCTGCGCATGCGCAACACCGAACATGTCTCCGTCCTGTCGAGTTTGGAACGGTTTTCGCGTGAAATAGCGTCCGGTCTGTAAACACTACGGCGTGGTATATTTTGTACACGTTGTCGTGGTTGCGATTCGGGACGAAAGACAAAGATAACAGTTAGCCAAGCGAAACAAATTATCTGCGCATGCGCGAAACCGAACATGTCTCTGTCCTGTTGTATCTAGATGGGCTTGGGTAACCACAGTCAGGTTCATAATGTACATATTGAAAGTTTCGTTCACTTTTTTGGTAGATTTGCTAAACTATACATTTTTGGAAACGTTAGGATATACTCAACATGAAAACCAATGTTTACATTTAATGTGACGCGACACATGAAAAGTCATTGGGTGTGGTCCATTTTTTTCTTCAATGCAATATATCTCTGGAAGTATAAGTCCGATTGGCTTCAAACTTGGTATGCAGGTATGGCGGGATGTGTTATAGATATACATGTACATTGAAGTGACATCATGATGACGTCATCCTGTGATTTTTATGATTTTGTTTAATTTTTGGACCTTTAAGCCATATCTCATCAACAAAACAAAAAAAATTTAAAATTCTTTTTGTAATATGTTTATTGGGTCATAGACATATGTACACAATTGTGAAAAATGTGTGACGTCACTATGGCGTCATCGAAATGCCATTTAATAAATCCGCTATAAAGAACCTGAAAACAAATGTAAACATTGGTTTTCATGTTTTGCCCCCAGAATGGATGTTTTCCAACATGAAATTTCAGAAACATGTAAATTCATATAAATAGAGCTTTTAAGAATTCCAAAACTGGTTTCATAACACTTCTAGGTCTTAGAAAACACATGCGACTGTTGTTAGTTTGAAATTAGCTGAAGTAAAAACATTGGAAACCCCTACAAGGGCGTGGCCTTCTTCTTTTAGAAGCACAGTTTTAAACATAAAACATGATTAATCACTATTAAAGAATCTTGTGATTTTTTGTTCTATATTTGCATAACCCCCACGTTTAGATAATTTATCCATGGACATAATTATGATGTTTTTATAACCCAAAAATAACCCAAACCCCCCCCCAAAAAGAAAAAAAAAAAAATTAAAAAATTGAAAACATATGTTAAAAAGTCTTAAGCATTCCAAATCTGTTTTCAGCTCACTTCTAGGTCTTAGAAAACAACTGACAACATAAGGAACGCTTACTAGTGTACACAATATACCACTCCGTCGTGCTTACAGACCGGACACTTTTTCACCCCAAAACCGTTTCCATACTCAACAGGACAAAGACATGTTCGGTTTCGCGCATGCGCAGATCGATTTTTTCCGATCGGCTTATCGTCCTCGTTGTATCCCGTCCCGAATCGAAATCTCGCTTTTAGCGAGCTCTCGATTCGGGACGGGAGATGCTTGAAAACCTTTCAAGATCTTAAAAAACATTGATCTGAAATAGCCAAAATTGCAAAAATATTAAATTTCATGCAGAATTGTTAAACATTTTCCAATAAGTTGGACTTGTTACGGGTGTGTGGTTTTTATTTTAATTTTATTATTTTAATTTAGCGATGAGGCGCCATACTTATGGTCAGACCCACTGATCTTTATAGACAACGTCCCCGTGTACATGTGCAAGTGAAAGCTAAAGGCCCTGTCACACTATAGCGTTCTTGCCGTACGACTTTATTGCGTTCTTGAATTTTCTTTTCTGACCAGAACGTTTCAACTTTGCCGTCAAATTCTCCCTCGTCTCTGACTGGCCGACCCGATTGCGTCCCTCTAAAGTCTTTCTACAGTCCTTCCTCCGTTTCGTACGTCTTTCCTTCGTCCCATTACCGCCCGGTATAGTTTTACCGCGTTCTACAAAGTCCTTCTGCCGTTCTTCGTCCGCTCTTTACGGCCTTCCTCCGCCCGTTCTCCGACCATGTACCGTTCTCTGCGCCCGTCTTGCGATCATTGACAATTGGTAAAAAATGCCGAAGGAACGCAGCATCTCGATTATTCCGCCGACTACATTCATGCAGAGCACATCGTATATCGAATAATCACAGCTATGTCTTCAAGAATTTAATGAACTGCACTCAAACTGTACTGGAACGTTGAGGTTGGCAGATGGGCGGAGGAGAACGGTGAGTGAATGCAAATGAACGGTGACAGGGCGCGACAAGAACGGTACATGTACTGTATGACGACGCTCTGGGGGCGCTTTATGGCCGTTTTATCAAGAGAACGGAGGGTGGACTGTTAACAGACTGTACACGGTCATTACAAAGGCGCTATGAATCCGCAGGAACAACGGGGACATCAGCTTGACCGTCTGAGTTGGGTCCGTCTGCAGTATCATCCAGACCCTCCACCGACGGTCCACCGTCCATAGCGCCCACAGACCGCTCACAGGGCGTTTTGTGCCTAGTGGTCGCTCGGCTATGTGTATAGTACCCAACTTATCAGCTTTGCCGTACAACATGTGCAAGTCCGTGCATATAATGGCGCCAGCTTACTGTACAGCTTTATGTAGCAGCATAAACGGACAATCCAGTGACGGCCGTCCACAGAAACGGAAACAGCTTACAAATCAGGACGGGAGGGTACGCGCGAGGACCGTTGGGTTCGGTTGACTCTCCGTCCTGTATGCTCTACCGTCCCGAATCGAAAGCTCGCTATTCGGACAGTAGCACGTGGTGCGTCTCCGACTGTTAGTACAGGTCCATTGTCCTTCCTATTATGAAATATGCCATATTATCTATAATAAACACATAATGCACAATTTCAGAACTTATTTACATAAGGCGATAGCTAGCACTTGGAGCGCCGTTTATTACTGGTGGTAACAGTCTTTATATTAAAATCCATTGTGGTGATCTGCCAAATGATACAATGAACTAATATTCACAAGCATTAATTCGTCTGTTTTTTGTTTACGAAGTTTTAAAATTGTATCAATTGTATCTCTACCACTTCGTCGGAGGTGGCAACGTCCAGGCAAAAAACAGAGATAACAAAATAAAATGCTTTGAAAACCTGTGCCCCAAAACAGTCAGCGATCTCCTTAGTGAAGGCGTTGGCTTCACCTTCATGACAAACTTTTGCGGCTTTATAAGCCTTTTCACATAACCTTTAAATTAAAGTTTGGGAATTAACTCATGTTGTTACAGTGAAGTGTTCGCTAGAACCGATTGTATGGCCACACATACGCATGTTTTATACCCGGCCAACGCCCCGTTGCGTAACACCACCTGACATAACTATGCATTGTTCAAATCTTTAAGACAAGTATTTCCCACTATACTGAGAAACGTGGGAAATGGTTATTACCTGCTTGGGACCTATACCGCCGCTGATAAACAACAAATTGAACGTGTTCAACGCGCATCTACCCGTGTTGCTCTAGGCCAACGTTAGGGGGAAATGTCATACAAGGACAGACTCCACAGGCTAAATTGGTACATGTTTACTTCCAGAAGAAATTTCATTCTATGCTCGTTTGTTTTCAAGGTATTATATAGTTTATTGAACACCCTCGCATTTCGCCATATTCCTGCTCGTATCGATGCATTTACCAACATCAATCCGGGATTCCACAGTGCTTATTCACTAAAGGGATCGTATACGTTTGGTAATTACTACAAAAATTAATGGCAATAAAAACTTACTTGGTAAGAAGTACAGCAGCTTTGGATAGTATAATGCGTTTTTAGAAACTTTTCACTTTGAATTACTGCGGTTATGGAAAAAGATACGACATTTTATCCACAACAATTTTGAATCTGAGAAGCGTTACTGCAGTGATATTTCTCAGACTGTGTAATCCAATGCAGATTATTCTTCCTGCGTGGACCTAACCGCTCTAGATTTTCGGCAATATCTCAAAATCGGTAGCACCTTTTGAAATGAAATTTTTACAGGTTAGTTTTATGGTATATATCTATAACTATATAGGATTGAAACAAACAGTGGGTTCCAATTACCAAACTTATACGATCCCTTTAAGTTCATTTCTAGCCAGTCTCAAGACACATTTTTATGACCAGCAAACAATATAAGCGCTTTTAAGTTAAGAGGAAATAAAACAAAAGTGGAAATAAAACGCGGTTGATTTTCCACCCAAATTATTGTTTTAGTAAGGTAACATATCTCTTTCCGAAATACACAAACTAAAACGATCTCAATTGTCGTTTTTGTGTGTACAAACAATTAATTAAAACGAGCGTTACTACGAACATTTTTTGGATTTTCCCAAAAAGAAATTATGTATTAATATATGCACGTGACCCCATGTGACGTCAATTTGGGACTCGACGCTTTTTGTGCAAAAGCTTCACATAGCGCGCTCAAGTGCTCTTGTATCGTATTACGATCGAGGATCGAAACACAAAAGAGAACAAAGGGAACAAAGAATCCTCGAAGGACGGTTTCCTTGTCCGAATTCGGACCTCGATCGTTCGGGTAAGCGCTAATGGGGTTATGGGGTAATGGGGTTAGGTTATAGTACAGAAATAAAGGAAAACACAATAGGGGATCCTCGGTCGTTATGTACGTGTATTGTACGTACAGTTTTTTCTTGCAGTCTGATTTTCTTTTCGAATACCCTCTTCATATGTTGGCGTTTTGTTGAAGTTAAAAAGCATCCCCTGAAGTGAGAGGAATGACTTGATCGTGTGTGTTGTCGGGGGTTGCTCTCGAACACGTTAAAGAATCCTGATTTATCGTTGTTCACCTTCCCACGGGATAAAAAACCAAAACGGTGCGTGAGAGAAATTTGTCAAACACCACGAGATCTGATTTTCGACCGACCAAGTGGTCTCGGATATGCGAGGAATATTTTGCCAAAGAATTATTCATTGACGAGTCCAGCAGGTTCCAAAAGCAATTTGGACAACAAATTCGGTTAGAATTAAACGTGGCTCCGTGTACCAAACAAGAAATCTCCGTCGACGTCGATACGTCTGCTGCGGCCCGGGGCCTCGGGTTCAAAGCGATACGGCTCAGCGCCACGTACAATCGCGGCTGGACCGGCTCCGTCGTCCGCTATATCTATTTAATTATTCCTCGTCAGTGGATGCATCTTCACTTTCACTGGAAGAAGTCAACAACTCATGATCCATGGTGGACAAAGAATCTTAGATTTACGTTAGAAACAAGTAAAAACTGCATGTACAAAGGTCGCTAAAAACTTCTTGTGACTCTGTTGATCGGCAACGTAAACGTTCAAAGCATGTCAAGTCAGTCTGGTACCGGGTCAATAGTCGTACGGTTCTGTGCAGTTTGCGAGTAGTCGGTCGCCAGATGGGAGACGCTCATGCACGCATGTGTGCGTGCTCGCTTGCTCGCATTTTCCGGCTGGAATCAGACTACACCCAAAAAGCTCGAGTTTCGGGGGTCATTTTTCTGACCCCAGAAACTCGTTCTACACAAGAATAACACAAAAACGCCCAGTTTTTAAAGGATGGTTGTGTGAATGTAATATCCTACTTCAATGATCTTTCCGATGAACATCGTTTAGTTGAAAACGCGTTTTGTAGCACAATTGGGCGATTCCAGTACATAGTACCCCTTTAACATAATGGACGCTTAGGCAGGTTGAAGCACACTGTTTAGGAATGAGAAGCCTTCCTTGACAAATACTTTTTTTGTCGTAGCCCATAACGGTTAGGTTTTGTACACAAACTCGAGTGATCTCCAATAAGCCATTTGCGCGTGACCCCGAGTTAAATTTAAATAATATCTGGTACACTGACTTGTTCACGTAGCTTGGCACAGTTTAACTTTAAATTCTCCAGACCAAAGACACTGTTGCTATATCACGTGATTCGGGGCAAGCTTTTGCATAGTTACGTAAGAGACGCTCAGCACCAATACATTGTTTACAATGGGTGAGAATGGACAAAAAGACACCAGACCATTCCAGAGCTGGGGGTTGCTAGCGTAAGGCTTGCCCCGAATCACGTGATATAGCAACAGCGTCTTTGGTCTGGAGAATTTAAAGTTAAACTGTGCCAAGCAGTGTGAGCAAGTCAGTGTACCAGATCTTATTAAAATTTAACTCGAGGTCACGCGCAAATGGCTTATTGGATCAGGCTATACCAGTACAGCGTCCAAATATGTTAGAATTAAAAGGTAGGATACACCATTTGCAGATATCGAAAATATTTACTACCGAATTATTAAGAAATATCTTACTCATTTGAAAGTAAATACATTCAGCAAAATGATTGCGCTAGATATCCTGTAATTATTCCGAAAAGTAGAATTTTATAAAGAAAAATTCGTGATCACCGGTCGGCGATCGCGAAAAAACAAAGAATAACTGCCCAACGCCGGTTGGAAACAAACGCTGTTTTTCGTGTTTTTCTCGGCATCCATGATTGTGAAACTTCGGACAGGTCAGTTAAACGATATTTACTATAAAATACAACCCCCAAAATCTACGTATTCATGATAATTCGAGCAATTACCAATGGTGTATCCTACCTTTAAGTGCGCGGACAGATAATCAAACGAGTTTTGCTCCGTGCTGTCAGTGTATATAGGTCTATACATTCAGGGCCATTTATACTTTTCACAATGCTAGTGTCGCCGTCTGCAAGGTGAAAACATTACTTTTCTGAGACATTTTGTCACATTTCAGGGTTAAATCTCATCTACCATAACTCCGAATCCAATATGTGGGTTATAAATTTAAAAAACATTGTTATGGAACGAGATTCGGAGAAAAGCTGTAGATCATTATAGTCCCGGCGACGTGTAGAGATGAACACTTTGTTTGACCAGCACGTTTTGCCGTTGACTTCACAGATGAACAACCCTTTAACTATAATGGGCTTCTGCGATCGTGGTAAATAAGCGGCGTTAAGAAATAACTATTTTCCGAGCACGGCCGATACGTATCCGGGGACAATCAAATTTTACTGCGGTTTAAGAAAACATTGAATGCAAGGCTTGGAATCAGAGGCCAATTTCATAAAACATGTAAGCATAAAAAGCATGAAAATGCTGAGCATGAAATTTTTCCTTGAGGAGGGGGAAACAGGGTTACAAATCAATTTTCAGGCTGGTGATGTTTATCGTCTGTGACCGATATTCAACTGGGTTTTGCTTAGCATAAAAACCACATGGAGTTTTGGCTAGTAACCTGTTGTTATTGAGCAAAACAATTTTTGTCATAAGCAACTTTTGGTGCTCACATGTTTTATGAAATCGGACCCAGATTTTAATCCTTCATGATATGCAGCAGGTGTGTTTGGTAATTGTCCAATAAGCACAATAATTTATCTTTTATCCGAAAATCCAAGTTTAATGGAGTCTATGATTATCGCCACTCTGCTTGTCTGCATAACAATTTCACCTGCCATTGGGAGGTAAAGTCGCTGAATTTACTTCACCCGATAAACTATTAGGCCTCGTCTTCAAATCCCCTCTGCATCTGCCGGCCTAAGCCCCGCAAACTTCTGCGCGCCAAAAACACCC
>JBAIAA010001165.1:0-213928 GCA_037893245.1 Crossaster papposus | reverse complement strand
ATGACCGTGCATATTTTAAGGTGGATGCTCATAAAATATGCACGGTCATTCTTTACTCAAAAGATAAATCAAATTTAACTATTAGTTTATCTTGAACTTTATGCCTTTATGTCGCGGTCTCGAAGCGAATTGGTGACTAATTTGATTAAGCTTCGTGGGAGTTAGAGGCAAATGCCTTGTATTCCAATTTTCATAAATGGAAGAGCGTTTGTTGACTATTCCGGCCAATTACTTTTCCATAAAGCGAGCCACTCAGAAGGTCAAAGGGCGTACATTCAAAACCCTGTTCTCGACCGGCGAACATTGCTCTGGAATATACTACGGAACGCCAAAGAGGCATAAACTCCATGGATAAACCAACCAACTAACAATGTTACACAAGGTTATTAACAAAATAAACATTTATCAAGATACACTGCATTAAAAGGATAATCGGCAATGGATAGGGACATTACTGTCAAATAAACGACTACATGTCCACCAGGCGCGGGATTATTTATCGAACCTTGATGCCAAGTAGTCTGAGTATCATACGTTGGTTAACGGAGCCACCTCTTATATAGGTTAAGTGTGCGCCTAACAGGCTGCCACGTCAAGCAACACCTCTCATTAAATACCATCTTTTACTGAAGTTGCGATCGACTTACATCCTTGATCGTTGACAGATGGTAGTGAAAACTTCAGAGAGCATACTGGGATCTTCAGATTGGTCTCATGGACCTTCTAAACTGAGTTCTGCACACTTGATGTGCATGTACTGAATCGATAGGAACGATCTCGGTGACAGCCATCTTATCCTAGCCCTGATCACCGGTGCGTATCATAACAATTACTTCAGTGAATGAACACAGGTGAGCAGAACAATGGAGTTAAAGACCCTACTCTTAGTAACACTGTTGTGTTCATTCAACCTGCTCATCCAACAACAATGGGTTGCTGTTGATAGCAACCACGTCAAAGAAAATGGAGCTACAAAATGTCGCAACAGGCCTATGGGCTTTTGCAAGGCACGCATTCCCTATTACTGTAACTCCATGGCCACCTTTAGTGTGACATTATTACCTTGTGGTGATGTCGATCCAAACCCAGGCCCAGATAGCCAACATCCTGATCAAACTGACTATCGTTCTCGGCAATCGAATCCTACATACACCACAACTCAACTCTTGACCATCGGAACTGCCTGTTCTGGACGACCCATCCCTTGTCATACTTGGTCTACCATCAGAAATCTTAGGATTCATTCCAAGCTCCCAACCCATAGAGGGACCCGTGCTGGATCGCGCAAGACCAATAGACAATGGGCCGTGACCTATTATTGTGCCATTATTTGACCCACAAAAGCGGTGGGAAAAAAAATTACGGGAATTTGTTGAGAAAATTATGTAAGCCCTTCGATTACTTTTCACAAACGAGACTCGGGTACGTTAATTAGCAAGTTTAATTTTAATTAATTATTTAGAGGACCGAAATACGCTTTTAGCCTCGTACGAAAACCAGCGAATAGGAAAATTCGTTTTATCTTTTCTCGACAACGAGCCAATGAGAAGCGCCGTAACGGCACGGAAGGTTTATGAGACAATATGGCGGCGTGCAGTTCGTCTTCGACGAGTGACGAATCTACAGAAGAGAAAGTGTGTTTTATGTGCATTTTCCCGTCGAAGTTTCTCAAAATTGTGCCATTTTCTGCAAAAACGTGGTCTCCTTTCTTGAGATTTGTTCCGCAATGGAAATCTTTGGACGGTCCTCAAGCAGAAATCGCGAAAGAATTCGTTGTTAATTACTCCGAGTTCGACGAAGATGGCAGCCCAGCGATCTCAATACCACCACCCCATGCGGGTTTTCATCAGACGTGTTACACGCGGTTTACGGACTCGCAACGAGTTACTAGAGTTGCTGAAAACATGAAGAAGTAAAAGGAAAAGGCTGGCTGCAGTGGTAAGTTATTTAGCCTAACATTAGGCCTATTTTTTTTTTTTTTTTTTTTTTTTTGGGGGCTGGGGGGGGGGGGGGGGGGCAGAGGCTTCTGAACTGACTTACCCCATCCATTGATTTTTTTGTTAGTCCAAATAATTTGGACCCTAGTTATCGCTTTTTGAACATTTGGACATGATCTGGCTATACTAGGGTCCGAACGAATTGTTAACAAAATACTGGGCAAATAAAAAACTGGAAACAACTGAAGGCCCCAAAAATCTGCTAAAGAGAATACAAATGAGAAAGAAATTACCCAGGATAGTTTAGATCTAAACATCATGGCATTCCCTAAGTCCACTTCAATTGTTCACAATAACCGTTAATTTTACCCCCCAAAATGACAAATGTTCTGACTAGCTTACCGCTGACATCTGCCAAGCACCGTTCGTCATTGAACTTTGGGTTGTTTGTATTCGATCACACTTACCTGACTCCGGCTGGGTGTGAAGTAAAGCTAGTCAGAACATTTGTAATTTTGGGGGTAAAATTACCGGTTATTGTGAACAATTGAAGTGGACTTAGGGAATGCCATGATGTATAGATAACTAGTTTCCATATTTATATTCGGACTAAATTTGTGTAAATCTGGTTTCGTTTCCACTCGGACCCACACCAACTCAGACCCATGCCAACTTGGACCCATTTCAAACAAACACGGACTCATCCTAAGGACTTTTTAAAAAAAACATTCATGGTATTCCCTCAGCTCAGCATCAATTTTGAAACTAAATCTCGAGAAACATTGTTTTAATTTAATGTTAGAGTTTTGTATTTTATTTTATAGTTTATTTTTAGGGACCCTACATGTATTTTGTGCATATCATTATCATTTTACAATGTGTTGCACATCCTTATGTTGAACATCTTATGTTGAACATCCTTGACCAACTGTTATTTTGTATTTTTTAATTTGTATGGCCTTTTAAAAAGTTATATAAATTAGTAAACAAAGCTATTCATGCACTTTCACAGTTTCAGTTTGTGCATACATGTAAATGCAGTACAGTATTGTCTGTGGATGCTATTATTTCAACACAGTTACAATTTTTTGTTATTTATTTGCAGCAACAACTTCACAGGCACACAGTAGTGAAGAACTGCCAGATGAAAACCCCAGACCAGAGAAAAGACGGATGCTTCGTTCCAGCTTCAGTCGCTCTGCGGTGCAGTCCAGATCATCACATGTTTTACCAAGCATATGCATTCTCTGCCAGAAAGAGAAGACGATAACATGTCGATCAACCCGTAAAAGGGTGAAGGAACACCTCGTCAAGTGCTCCACTATAGATGCGGTTAGGTTGAAACAAGCTGCAAAGGACAACAATAACGAAGAGCTTCTTCTGCAAGTTGAACACGAGGATTGCGTGGCGATTGAGGTGAAATACCATAATTCCTGCTACAAGGACTACACCCGTTACCTGAGTAAAATACCAACAGAAGACAAGAGTGATGCATCCTACTCTGAGGCATTTGAGGTGTTCTGCGAGACAATTAAAACTAGAATAATTTCTATTAGCCTTTGGATTTTAATCAATCATAAAATATGTTTATGTTCCACACATTTACATATATTAGGATTAAAGAAGTACATAGTATTAATTTTCTTCAAGCAACAGTCTCGAAAAATGGAAGGCCTACGTTAACCTAAAAACCTTTGGGAAATATTTTGCTGAATGTCCTTTATTATTACATACAATATTGGTATGCTGCCAGTTATTACATTATTTGTATTATATTTGTATTTCAGAGAAATATTTTTCTGATTTTGTTTTCTAAATTTCATTGTTCTTTGTGGTTTTTCATCAATATCAATAAACATTGTTATCAGAATGAAATCCCCACTCAAATAATGAAGTCTTTGTTATAATTAATCACCTAAAAGCATTCTTAAATTAGAACACACAGTTGATGTCAATACATGCACAAGGGCTTTGGAAAGTATTTGTTGACATTGTGCATTTTTTAAAACCTGTATCCATGTATAAGTGGGTCAGAGCCCGAACCCATATCAATCCGTGGTTGACTGGCCAAGATAAATTCCATCCATATAGTCTACAACATGTTCCTATAATGATCTCCACACACACCATACACATACCTAGTGTCACCAGTGGTCTGGTGATGGAGATAATTTGAATATTCATGAGTGTGGGTTTAAATAAGAATGAAATAAAGTTAAGTTTGAATGAGTTTGAATGAGTGTTAGAAATGAGATGTAAATTGATGCAAGGTTGTTGGAAGTGAAATGAAAGTAAGTGAGGGAGTGGTCTCCAAGATTCCTATCTGTGTGGACGCGCCGTGCACTCTGTTGCTGCAGCGATACAGTTTTTTACTTTAGGGTATTTCAGACCCTATAATAACTATTGCAAGCAATCTGGCTTGTAAATTCGCTGTGCAGCTGAATAAAGGTTTTTGAGTGCTTCTGCAAGCAAGTTTTGCCTGACGGTGTTTTAAACTTTGGCGCGAGGAGACATGTCGGCAACATTGACCAGCAACCGTAAGTTGAAGAATTTAATTGTTTCCATACTTTATAAATGAAAGGAAAGAAATATTGGTTTTCCTGATTTATATTTATTGTTGTGAGATTCACCAGTATTGAGGATCGAATCTAAAATTTGAATTGTTTGAGATAATGTATATTAGCCAAATAATATGTTGATTAAGTAGGTATTTTGAACAGTGATTCAACAATTATTGCGAAAGTTTACTTAATTTATGAATTTGCAGACGGCCTACTCTGGTCCTTAGAGGCGAGGCTCGATGGTATGAGTGCAAAGGATGCCGCAAGACTTTGAAGTCAAGCGAAGGGGGAAACTTGTATGCAGCTGCCGGGACTGTGCTACATGCTTAATCAGGAGTGAACTGAATAGGAGCTTGCTGCTAAAGTGGTTTTGACGTATTGAGTGAGGACGTGAGACGTCACCAGAAGTTAAAATAATTTACCTTGTTTGGATATAAACCCTGCAGAAGCTGGAGTAGACATTGTAAATGTTGTGGAAATTATTGGGAAATTTTGTAAAGTTTAAATAGTTGTGTACTATTTCAGTTTAGTGAACTTGAATTAATAATAGTTGGGGAGACTGTTTGTGAATCTTGGGTAGATTCAATTAATTTGATTAATTAATATATTTTACTGTAATTTGACCTTCGTGGATAAATTACTTATCATCTATACATGTAATTATAAATATAGTAAACTCAAGCTTGAGGTAATTTTTAAAGGGGTGGATTTAACGTATTAAATTAATTCAGAGTCGAGAAGAATCGTGGACATTGTTTTATTTTCCATTGTCTTGAATATTATTAGAGGAAGGTACTGGATCTCACAAATGGGGGCTTGTCCGGGAAAATTTAAAGAAACGGAACAGATCAGTAACCTAGTCCATGTGTTCAACACAATGGTAAATAATGGGATACGTCTGTAATTTATATGATGCAGTAGTTGTTTATTCTTGCATTGTTCGTTATTTGAGATTGTTTTCATTTATGCAGATCGATGTTTCTGACAAGTCTCACCTCTCAGCCAAAGTGGAAAATACACTGCTTGCGGCTTGTGCTCCTTTTAGTAGCATTTTTGCGCGTAGGCGTGCAGAGTGTACGAGCATCTACCATGGATAAATGGGTGGAGGTAGGTAGGGAGTTTGGACTGAGTGGTGATGGTCTGATGGACTTTGTTAGAGAGAGGGAGAGTGTTGCAAGAGGTGAAAGAGCTGAAAAGTTAGAATTAAAGAGGCAAGAGGGTGAGATAATGAGAATGACTTTAAGAGTTGAGGAATTGAAGGCAGAAGCATATGACAAACAGAATGATAGTCAAAACAATACTGATCACAAACCATCTTTAAGTGCGAAGAACATAAGATCCCCCAAGTTGCCTCCTTTTCAGGAAATTAGGGATGACCTCGATGCATACATTCAAAGGTTTGAGAGATATGCATTGTCCGTAGGATGGCCACGAGATAACTGGGCAATCAATCTTAGTACCCTACTTACCGGTAAGGCTTTGGATACGTATTCTAGGGTAGCTGTAGATGAATCCAATGACTATGACATTGTAAAGACGGCTCTCTTTAAGCAGTACAACCTAACCGAAGATGGATTTCGAGGTAAGTTTCGTGCAGCAAAACCAGACGGGATGGAAACTGCAATCCAATTTGCTGCACGCATTCAGAATTATTTTGACAGATGGATACATTTGGCCAACCTTAAACACACATATGATGATCTTAAGAATTTGGTTCTAAAAGAGCAGTATATCAATAGTTGTGGTAAAGATCTTGCTGTATTTTTAAAGGAGAGAACACCAAAGACGCTAGACGACATGGCAAAACTGGCTGAGCAGTTCGTGGAGGCTAGGAAAGCTACATTCGGACAGGTCTGTCAACTAGCCCACCATTCTGATAGGAGGCCTGCCTTGCAAAATAGGTTCAAGGGTCCAGAACCTCCAAGAACAAACCAACAACAACCAACTTCCAAACAGTTTCACCAGCGTGATAATCGGTATCAATCGACCATGGACCGGACCTGTTTCATTTGCCACAAAAAAGGTCACATTGCCCGCAATTGTAGGTACAGGCCAAGTCAGGTAGCTTCAGCTATGGGGGTGATGCTGGAGAACCATAATGGTAGTATGAATCAAGCTGGTCCATCAAAGTCAAACCAAGGTGAGTCCACTAATAGAGGATCTCATAATAATATGTGTGATCGATGTAAACAACCAAACGAGACAGTGGCATTCATGGTACCAATGAAGTTATCAGAGTGTTGTAGTAATGAAGGACTTGTTACGTTGCAATGTGGTCATAAACTCCCTATATTAAGTGCGACATGTAAAGGTCAGACATATCCAAGGTTGCCAGTGGAAACAGGTTTTGTTGGTGATATAAAGGTACCAGTTTTAAGGGACAGCGGATGTAGCGGAGTAGTGGTTCGCCGAAGTCTCATCTGTGATGATCAACTTACTGGAGAGTACAGAGGTTGTGTTATGCTAGATGGAACGGTAAGAAAATTACCGGTTGCCAGGATACAAATTAACACTCCTTTCTTTACAGGTACAGTCATCGCTCTTTGTATGCAGCATCCAGTATTTGATCTTGTTCTAGGTAATATTGAAGGTGCCCGTGGTCCATCTGATCCTGATCCTAACTGGAGTAAAGAAATACATCAATTACAGCAAACGGAGACCAAAACAGTGAGTACAGGTCAGCACATTCAAGAAATAGCCCTGGCAGTACAAACCAGAGCACAAAAACAGGCAGAAAAGATACCAACAAGAAGTTTAAAGGTGCCTAGTAGTATGACGGATGTTGTAACTGCCAAAGAACTTCAATCTGAGCAGGAGAGTGACCCTTCACTAAAACGCTGTAGAGAATTACTCACAATTGGACACCAGAAAGTAGGAAGAGATGGGCATACCTCCCATTTTCTCATTCACAAGGGAATAATGTATCGGGAATTTCAATCTCCCAAAGTTGACCATAACAATGTTTTCCAGCAGGTAGTTGTCCCAGCAAAGTTCCGTTCACAGGTTATGAAGATAGCACACGAGTCTCTTCTTGGAGGACACCAGGGCGTCCAGAAAACTACCGATAGAATAATGACAAGTTTCTTTTGGCCAGGTATCCAGTCGGACATCAAAAGGTTTATCCAGTCATGCGATGTGTGCCAACGCACCTTTCCTAAAGGTAGAGTCACACGAGTTCCGCTGGGCAGCATGCCACTCATAGAAACGCCCTTTCAACGTATTGCTGTGGATATTGTTGGACCTATTTTTCCAGTCACTGACAAAGGTAATAGATATATACTTACTATTGTTGACTATGCCACCCGATATCCTGAAGCAGTAGCTTTGAAAAACATTGAGACAATAACAGTAGCCGAAGCAATGGTGGACGTCTTCAGTAGAGTGGGTGTTCCACGAGAGGTTCTGAGTGACCAAGGAACACAATTTACGTCCAATCTGATGAGAGAGGTGAGTCGTTTACTATCCATTAGACAGTTAACTACTACACCCTATCACCCAGCCTGTAATGGTCTCGTTGAACGGTTTAACGGTACTCTTAAGCAGATGCTGAGAAGGATGTCTACCGAGAGACCTAAGGACTGGGACCGTTATCTAGGGGCACTCCTATTTGCTTATAGAGAGGCACCACAGTCAAGCTTAGGGTTTTCACCTTTTGAACTTCTTTATGGGAGAACTCTACGTGGCCCTATGTCCATCTTGAAAGAGTTATGGACGGGTCAACAGGAAGAGACAGAGGTAAGATCAACATACCAGTATGTTATTGATCTGAAAGAGCGTCTTGAAGATACATGCAAACTTGCACAGGAAAACCTTCGAAAATCCAAGGTAAAACAAAAACATTACTATGATAAGAGGAGTAGGGAGCGTAATTTCAGGGTTGGGGATTATGTTCTCTTGCTACTTCCCACTGATAATAACAAACTTCTTTTACAGTGGAAAGGACCCTTTCCAGTAGTCGCCAAAGTGGGCAAGGTAGACTATCAGATAGATCTTGTAGGTAAGGTTAAAACATTCCATGCTAACCTTCTCAAGCTTTACATCCACCGCGAGAAACAGGTCCAAGATCAAAAGAAGATTGAAAAGAATGCGAATGAACCGCTCGTTGTCAGTGTAGCACTAGTTGACTCTGAACAACTTGATGACGCCAACCGAATTGTAGACGAAGAGCTGCTTATTTCTCCGACGTTGAAGGCTACAGAAACCATACAAGATGTGAAGGTAAGTACTAGTCTAACCAGTGACCAGAACAAACAAATCAATACACTATTACTTCAGTTTACAGATGTCTTGACCGATATGCCTGGAAGAACAACCATTGGCGAACATGAAATTAAACTGACTACAGACGAACCGGTAAGACTAAAACCCTACCCCTTACCTTTTGCACTAAAGGATACAGTTAATGAAGAAATTGCCCTGATGCAGAAGTTAGGAGTGATAGAACCATCTGAATCGCCCTACTCATCCCCAGTCGTGTTGGTTGCAAAGAAAGACAAGACAGTTAGATTCTGTATTGACTTTCGAGGGCTTAACCGCATAACCGTCTTTGATGCGGAACCCATACCTAGCCCCGAACAGATTTTTGCATCACTTTCACAGGATACATTTTTCAGTAAACTCGACCTAACTAAAGGTTATTGGCAGGTACCTCTTCATAGAAACTCAAGAGAAGCGACAGCTTTTGTCACACCACAAGGTTTGTATCAATTCTGTATGATGCCCTTTGGACTAGTTAATGCCCCTGCTACCTTCAGCCGGATCATGAGAAGGATGTTGAAGGGTATGAAGAACACGGACAATTTCATCGACGACATTTTAGTACACACCCCAACGTGGGAAGAACATCTTGTTACACTAGAGGAACTCTTTACCAGATTGAGAACCACAAGATTGACAGCCAAACCAAGTAAGTGTGAGTTAGGATATCATTCACTTGAGTTCTTGGGTCATGTGGTTGGTGATGGGAAGATGAGTCCGCAACCTGATAAGCTACAACACATCAAAGAGGCCCAAAGACCAGAGACAAAGAAACAGTTGCGTTCGTTTTTAGGATTGGCGGGATATTATAGACGCTTCATTCCAAACTTTGCAGCCATTGCGGTCCCTCTGACTGATCTAACCAAGAAGAAAGAACCAACACACATTCAATGGGGTCCTAGTCAAGAAAAGGCTTTCACTACCCTCAAGAATAAGCTCACTACTTCACCGATTCTCCAGTTACCGGATTGTGCAAAGCCATTTGTACTACGTACGGATGCATCCAACACCGGAATCGGGGCAGTCCTCTTTCAAGAGCGAGATGAAGAAGGTAAGTTTCCAGTAGCCTATGCAAGTCGCTAACTTCTCTCACGAGAAAGAGCGTATGCTACCATAGAGAAGGAGTGCCTTGCTGTGGTCTGGGGTATCCAGAAGTTTGAAATTTATCTTTATGGTCGTGAATTCGTGTTGCAGACAGATCACCAGTCTCTAATCTATATGCAACGGGCCAAAATGGCAAATGCTAGAGTGATGCGATGGGCACTTGCACTTCAACCTTATCGCTTTCGAATTGAATCTATTAAAGGAAGTGATAACATTGGTGCTGACTATCTCAGCAGGAGTTGTGTGGCTGAAAGATAAGAACGTCTCAAGGTAGGTACATCAATGTTCGACAGTGCAAGAATAAAGAAATAATAAATAAATAAAACAAAATAAAGAATAAAGAATAAAAACAAAACAAAAACAAAAAAACACCAATTTGGTAATCTTCCAGTGAAAATGTATTTTGTTATTGTTTCTGGAAAATACATTTTTTGAAAGAGGGGGTGAATTGTCACAATAAAACCACCTTTTCCTTATATTTAATACTCTGTGTAAATAATTGTGCATTTTTTAAAACCTGTATCCATGTATAAGTGGGTCAGAGCCCGAACCCATATCAATCCGTGGTTGACTGGCCAAGATAAATTCCATCCATATAGTCTACAACATGTTCCTATAATGATCTCCACACACACCATACACATACCTAGTGTCACCAGTGGTCTGGTGATGGAGATAATTTGAATATTCATGAGTGTGGGTTTAAATAAGAATGAAATAAAGTTAAGTTTGAATGAGTTTGAATGAGTGTTAGAAATGAGATGTAAATTGATGCAAGGTTGTTGGAAGTGAAATGAAAGTAAGTGAGGGAGTGGTCTCCAAGATTCCTATCTGTGTGGACGCGCCGTGCACTCTGTTGCTGCAGCGATACAGTTTTTTACTTTAGGGTATTTCAGACCCTATAATAACTATTGCAAGCAATCTGGCTTGTAAATTCGCTGTGCAGCTGAATAAAGGTTTTTGAGTGCTTCTGCAAGCAAGTTTTGCCTGACGGTGTTTTAAACTTTGGCGCGAGGAGACATGTCGGCAACATTGACCAGCAACCGTAAGTTGAAGAATTTAATTGTTTCCATACTTTATAAATGAAAGGAAAGAAATATTGGTTTTCCTGATTTATATTTATTGTTGTGAGATTCACCAGTATTGAGGATCGAATCTAAAATTTGAATTGTTTGAGATAATGTATATTAGCCAAATAATATGTTGATTAAGTAGGTATTTTGAACAGTGATTCAACAATTATTGCGAAAGTTTACTTAATTTATGAATTTGCAGACGGCCTACTCTGGTCCTTAGAGGCGAGGCTCGATGGTATGAGTGCAAAGGATGCCGCAAGACTTTGAAGTCAAGCGAAGGGGGAAACTTGTATGCAGCTGCCGGGACTGTGCTACATGCTTAATCAGGAGTGAACTGAATAGGAGCTTGCTGCTAAAGTGGTTTTGACGTATTGAGTGAGGACGTGAGACGTCACCAGAAGTTAAAATAATTTACCTTGTTTGGATATAAACCCTGCAGAAGCTGGAGTAGACATTGTAAATGTTGTGGAAATTATTGGGAAATTTTGTAAAGTTTAAATAGTTGTGTACTATTTCAGTTTAGTGAACTTGAATTAATAATAGTTGGGGAGACTGTTTGTGAATCTTGGGTAGATTCAATTAATTTGATTAATTAATATATTTTACTGTAATTTGACCTTCGTGGATAAATTACTTATCATCTATACATGTAATTATAAATATAGTAAACTCAAGCTTGAGGTAATTTTTAAAGGGGTGGATTTAACGTATTAAATTAATTCAGAGTCGAGAAGAATCGTGGACATTGTTTTATTTTCCATTGTCTTGAATATTATTAGAGGAAGGTACTGGATCTCACAATAACATACACTTGATGTCAACAAATACTTCAGGGAAGCGGTTCTCGGTAATGCGCAACATTTGCGATTGTGAAAAAACAGGTGTTGCTTAGAGGGGTATTAGGCCCCATTTTATCAAATTTCACCCCCACCCCAGATGGTGGTCATTGAACTTGAAAACTACAGGGATATTAACCTCACGGCCCATTGTCTACAAGCGTCGATCAACTTGTACGATCAATGTACTCCCATCACATGCTCCTAGTCAGCTTAAAGTTTGCCTCTGGAATGTCCGATCGATCCGTAACAAAACTCTTTCATTCTCGGAATATGTCCTTGAACATGATATTGACATAATGGCAGTAACTGAAACCTGGCTCACAAATGAAAGCTCTATAGTCATTGGGGAGATTACCCCACCAGGCTATTCGTTTTTGAACGTTCCTCGACCGGTCATCGCCGATTCCAACCGAACCCATAACTATGGTGGGATTGGCTTACTGTCTAAATCCCCACTTGGCATGTTCATCCATAATTTGGATTACATAACTACCACCTTTGAACATGCGTATTTCACTGATAGAAAGCGAGATATAAATGTTGTAGTCATCTACAGACCACCCCCCTCGCCGACAAACGGATTCACTACATTGCAGTTCCTCAGGGAATTCGACACATTTATCGGCACACTAGCCCTGAATTCACACAAGATTCTGATCGTCGGTGACTTTAACCTACACATTGATGTGCCGTCGCGGTCCGATGTCTCTCAATTCATGGCGTCTGTGTCGGCGTTCGGCTTCAAGCAACTTGTGACGAGTCCAACGCACAAGAGTGGTCACATTTTAGACCTGGTCCTTAGTCGTGAGGATGACAATCTCGTTCAGTCCTGTGTTGTTAATGATAATTCTTTGTCAGACCATCACGTTGTTTGTTGCAATCTCCGAATCTTAAAGCCTACGTATCCTGATATCGTTCGCCATTTACGGAACTTCCGATCTATCGATCTGCCCTTGTTAACCACGGATTTTGCCAGTGCCATACAACCGTGCTTCGACGTTTCCAACTCGAGCGAATTAGTCTCCAAATTCAACACGGTTATCACAGAAGTGCTTGATCGGCATGCCCCCCTTCAGACTCGTCGCCGTAGAGTCAGATTGCGTCAGCCGTGGTACAACGCTGATATTCATGCTGCCAGGAAAATGCGACGTCGGTATGAAAGGATGTGGCGAAAAAGTCGCCTAGAATCGCACTCGGCACTTTTTACAAATCAGCGGAAGTACGTCAATTGCCTCATTGAAACTGCAAAACGAACCTATTTCGCTAATCAACTGAAAAATGCTGACACAAAAATCATTTTTCGAACAGTTGGGACACTATTCAACACAAATACTAAACCCCGCCCCTTGTCCGATTCAAGTCAATCATTAGCAAATGATTTCGTCAATTTCTTCATCGACAAGATCTTCAAAATTCGCAGCAAGCTCGAGCGTACGATTGACCCAATCCTACGCAGTGCCAATCCTGAGGAGATACTAGCTCTGGACTTAGAGATTGCATCCCAAGATGAGATTCGTCGAATCATCAGCTCTTCAACCAACAAAACGTGCAGTCTTGACCTCATTCCAACATGGTTATTAAAGTCCGCTACCAACTCATTTCTTCCGATTATCACCCACATTGTCAACACATCGATTTCTACAGGCAATTTTCCGGACTCACTTAAACACGCTATTGTCACCCCAATTCTCAAAAAGCCATCGTCCGACATCAATGAACTTGCCAACTACCGTCCAGTGTCGAACTTACCTTTCATTTCGAAAGTCATTGAAAAGGTAATAGTTTCTCGCATTACAGCACATATGGATGATCATAATCTTCCGAATCCTTCTACGGATGCTCAGTGAGTCCATTGGCCTGACAAGGAAAGGACTGTGCTGGTTCCGTAGCTACCTCTGCAATAGGACGTGCAATGTGTGTATTGATGGTGAGTTTTCACACACAAAACCACTTGACTACGGAGTACCACAAGGTTCTGTTTTAGGTCCCTTGCTATTCACCATCTACATAAAGCCGATCGGTGCTATAATTCGCAAACATGGTCTTCGTTTCCAGATATATGCCGACGACACTCAAATTTATTCCACATTCAACCCCAAGGATCCGGAATCGATACAATCTGCTCTTAACAATTTGTCTTCTTGCATCCAAGATGTGAAGCTATGGATGACCCAAAATATGCTCAAACTGAACGACACAAAGACTGAGTTTCTTATAGCGGCTTCAACACACACGCTTCGCAACTTACCTCCTGTCACTCTGACAATAGGGGACACTGCCATAACACCATCGCAGTCCGTTCGCAACCTGGGAATATATTTTGATGCAAATATGTCAATGTCAAAACATGTTCTCAACCTCAACCGCAGCATTCACTTTCAGCTTCGCAACATTTCACGAATTCGCCGATACCTTGATTTTGAAGCATGTCACCAAGTCATTCGTGCGCTAGTTCTATCCCGTCTGGATTATGGCAACTCCCTACTCTTCGGTATTACGGAATCCAATCTGGATAAACTCCAGCGACTGCAAAACCGTGCTGCACGCCTTTTATTTGCCGTTGACAAACGTGAATCGGCGGCTCCGCTACTTGCTCAACTTCATTGGCTTCCCGTCCGGCAAAGAATTCGCTTTAAGGTCGCACTCCTCATCTTCAAATGTCTCCATCACACAGCTCCACAATACCTTGATCGCTGTATCCAACTCCACGTATCAGGTCGATCCGGTCTTCGATCCTGCCGTGATGGTACGCTGCTGTTAGAACCCAGATCAAAAAACACTTCCACTGACAAATCCTTCACAATTGCTGGCCCTCAACTTTGGAACACAATACCCTCTCACATCAGATCGCTGGACACTGTTTCGTCATTCAAAAACAACTTAAAAACTCACCTGTTTCCAAATGCCCTTTGATATGTACATGTTTTGTTTTCATTACCTCTTGTTGCTGAGCGCCATGATCTAGATGGAATGGCGCTATGATACAAATCCTGTTATTATTATTATTATTATTATTATCAACGAGCGGCTAGATGCGCGCCAGGCGGGTTAAGGTGGTCCTCTAGCTCTGCGGATAACACCAATGTCCGGTTTTGCTCGCTGCGAGTAGAGACCCTGAGAGATCTCCATGTGAATGGAGAAATTGAACGGGTGCGGATTGCAAACTGGGGTTCCATGGATTGGTAAACCCTTTTTTGTCAGTATTATTTGATGCCAAAAATTAGACACAGCAGATCCTCCGATCCGATCCTCCTCCTCCCTTACTTTTCTCTCCCCCCCCCCCCCCCCCCCCCCCCCACCTCCGGATCCGCGCCTGCTGACGACAAGTAGACAATTATTTCATTTTGTTTTGAAAACACGAGACAGAAAACATTATTCGTGTAGTGATAAATTTCCTCAAATACATGGCAATATTCTACAAGATACACCGGACACGCGTCGTTTGTACGGTGCAGGATAATATTCATCATAGTTTTAATACAACAAGTAGCTCGTTAGTATAATGTGCAATACTTTATGTTGGCGGTGTAGTACAAGGTTTAATTGTGTGCGTGTGTAATAAAATCAAGGAAGCCAGGGTAATTTCGCGAGTCAAGACTGATATTAAAACCGGCAGCTCATCATGGGCCTAACGCCACTCCAAGCTTGTTTGGAGTGCATTATTAACAACCAGCAAACGACAACAAAGACTGCTCACGCTTGTCACAGGAACCACAGCAAAATTGTATGCTAATTTATGGAATATCCGCTCGTTGCACGATCGTCTATGATTTGCGAGCAGATTCGGTGATTAATTATTATGCCAAACAAGACTGCATCTTGCTCTCAAGATTCTGTCCTTTCAACAGGCGCTTTCTATCGCGATATCGCATCTTCTGTTTATACCTGGCGTTATGTTACATTAGCGTTAGACGGGTTCATGCGACTTGATAGTTGGTGTACGTCTCCTATCCAATCAAAAGCCGTCCCCAACAATACGGCCCTCCCACCGGGGTTTTGTCCAATCGTTGGCTAGAATGACGACTGGTTGTTACATTAGGCTTTTGTTGTTAGTTAGGCAAAGATAATCATGTTACATGTTCAGAATGAATTAATTTATTTAAATTAAGAAAGCTTTTTCTGCGGTTTGTTATAACAACAATGTAGGCATACATAGTCCAGGGAAAATAAGTTTTGCCCTCACACAAATTGCAATAGAATATTTTTCACCACAGTGCACTTCTATAAGGTCCCTAGAATGACATACCAAAAATCTTAGAAAATCCAAGTGGTGGAAATATGAATAATTTGCATAAATCGTTAATTCCTGCCGCGTAATATATTTATTCCTATATTTGGGTATATTATTATTTATTTATTTTTAAAAAAGTTTATTAATTTGGTGATTCTACTTACACATCCTTACTTCAATAACATGCGTGATCCCTGGCCACACCGAATTCTGGTGTTTATGACTTCTGACTAGCGCCCGCCCTCCCTCCCCCCTCCAAAAAAATAAATAAAGGCCTCTTACCATTACAACGGGCCATATAACAAAACATATATTATTTTTGGTTACCTTGCTTACCAAGTCCTTTCATATTAAAACAAAAATAAAACAAAAACCACTCTTAAGTGGTTGTAAGTAGGAACCAGAATAAGCCAGTATCGCTTAGCCAGATACTTTGTTGTGTTTAATTCTGCCTCAGCTTGGACATACTTTTCTCGTCTTTTGTATCAATTACCTTTTTTAAACTTTACCTTTTACGTTGCCTCCGCGTCTACTTAAAAATATTTTGAAAACAATATCAAATTGTACCCACAACAGTTAATATGTAACTACAATGTATATAGTTTGTTATCGCTGAAGGAAATGAAAGTTGACATTTCACACAAAAATACATAAAACAACAAAAACGGTTAGTGCACAAAACAGAAACGGTCTGCGCTTGTAACCAAAAATAAAACAGGCTATCTACGCACTACATTATTAAATCGTAGCTATAATTCACATACATTTTAATGGGCGCAAATAATAAAGGCAAAAATGAAGTAACAATACCTGGACGTGGTTGTAATGAGTTGCCGCCTCATTAACCACCAAGGCTTGACTGGAAAAAAGCGGTCCCCACGACATCAGTATAGTTGGCCCCTCGTACAAGAGATCATACAACAGCTCCAGTGCCTCGTTAGGTTTACTCTGGTGTTAAATATTGAACAAATGTTTTGTTTTGCTTCAGAGAAATTGTGGTGACTGGCATATATACGAATATACAAGCAATGGTAAACAAAAACACACACAAAAAACAGAGCAATAGTAAGAGAAGAAGTAACAAATATGTGCTAGTCAATATGGCCCATCAGGATTCAGAAGCATGAAACAACGGAGAATCACTCGTTCTTTTGAATAAACATCAGTACCAAAGATGAACCTTAAATGTACTCGAATAAGCAGCGAAATTCGTCGGTGTCGCTGCATTGGCGAGACAGCGAAAATGTTTCAAATTTTAAATATCTTGTTTAGAAAAACAAAGAAAATAAATTAATACATTGTATCGAGTTATGTAGTCAACGACATAAATAATTTACCGTACGAGCCTTTTAAAGTCGTAGACCGGATATCTCTCAACTAGGGGAAACTCGCCCCTATGCCCCGGGGATGTGTGAGACAATAGTTAATCGGGGCGTGTTCAAGAGCGCAATACCGATGCAACGAGGAGCATCAGTTTCGCAGGTCCCGTATCTCTGAACCGGAAGGAAACGTTAACAAACAAACAAACATGGCGACCGCTACAAATGCATTGAAGAAAAACGCGCAATTTCTCCCCCTATAGTGGCACATTGTTTGACCAAACTGAAGGGGGTGGGGGGGGGGGGGTGGAACGAGTTAATTGGGACCTCTATTCAACTATTTAGACCCCTTGAGAAAGGATTGTGTAAATGGGGTACATGTGTATATGCTAAAACCGCCGACTTCCCAAAAGAAAGTGCGAACGAGAAGTGCAACATGGCAGACCCAAGACGTCACTTCTGTGAGCCAATAAAATGTCCAGGTCACCGTGTACAGGTCAGCGGATTTACTCATTTTTTTATTTATACACATTACGTCATACGTACCGTACCCACTGACCTCTACACCTGGACATTTCATTGGCTCTCAGAGTGACGTCGTGGGTCCGCCATGTTGCACTTCTCATTCGCGCCGAATTCAACTTCAAGCGTGAATGGGCAATGATCCGTCTATGTGTAGAGGTCACTTATCACGTATACATTTCTGTACTTACATTGGTAATTCTAATCCTCATTCTCAGCTCGTACCCGTCCAGTATCCCCGTCAGATTGTTCACATGGTCAATGGCCGTCTGAACGGTCTGTGGTAGTGCACCAAATATGGGGTCGTTGGGAAAGACGAAGAAACCACCGATGTAGATGGGGATCCGCTGTCCGGGTACCAGCGGGTCAGATGTGGCATTGGCCGCGGTGGCGACGATGTTGGGCTTCGTCGTCGTTTCGTCGGCTTGCACGAAGAAACGTGCAACAACAGTGTTTGTCATAAACAGGTAAACAAGCAGTCTGGTGGTAAACATAGTGCTGTTTGGATAGGCGGCTGTTTCAGGTAAATCTTGAAAACCTCCTTTGAATCACATCTGTGTGAGAAAGAAATGGACACTCATCCAATCAAACTTAAAGCAGCAGTTTATCTTTTGCAGCTATTCAAAAAGTAACCGACCCAAATAATTAAATTTCTAAATATGCGTCTTTTTCGTTTGATCAATGTTCTTGGAATCTAAGGAATTCCATTCAGATGTATATTGGGGGGGGGGGGAGGGGGGGGGGATATGGTTATGTGTTATATAGGGGCAAACAAAACAAAAACACATACCGGGGTGGTCCCTCTGTCTTAAATCTTACACGGGGCCTCCTTCAATGTTCGTTAATGGTTCGCTTAAATGGCTGCTATTGCATGTCGGTTATTCTACCTATAGCCAACATTTAGCTAAAGGCCAGTTGAACTAAATTATAGCTAGAATAAAATGCAATGCCAGCCATTTTGAAACGAATTTAAAATTGCTTGTTATTCTACCTAAACTATATTTTTTCAAAGGGAACATTTGCGATGGCTCTATAGCCAAATTTCTTTCTCATGACATACTACTAACTGTGTGCCAATTGACATGCTTTTATTATGAAGTGAACAACTCTATCGTATTGTGCACCAATCTGCCTGACTACTTGAGAAGTACAACCATGACGTCAGGGTCACTTCGCATGCGGGTCACGGTCACTGTCACTGGAATAATTACACGAAAATAAGGAACGAGTTAATTGGGACCTCTATTCAACTATTTAGACCCCTTGAGAAAGGATTGTGTAAATGGGGTACATGTGTATATGCTAAAACCGCCGACTTCCCAAAAGAAAGTTGGCTCTGCCATCGCGTCAGTAGAAGTTGGCGCTGCCGCGCAGGGAGTACGAGTAAGCGCTGCTGCGCAAGTAAAATTATAGGGCGACCGGCGTGCCGCGCAAATCAGTAATCCAATCTGCATTTAATACGATCGTACACGGCGCACACGACGCGTGCCTCATGCGCCTACCCATGATGCATTGCGGTTCTGAATAGCGATAAACCTTACAGATAAGCTAAGTACAAGAAATCCCATGATTTCCCCGTGGAGTTTTAAATATAATGCGTGATTGTGACAGAGGCCACTTGAATGCCCAGCAATCGACACGGAAAAGACTCGACCCGACCCGACCCGACCCGACCCGAACAACGTTCCAACTCAACCTGCACCACACGTGTATTAGTCTGGCGCCGCTTGTTTCATGTAACTCCATCACTGACCTCTACACATGGACAGATCATTCATTGTTTCGACTTGAAGTCGGCGCGAACTGGAAGTGCGACATGGCGGACCCCCGACGTCACTCTGTAAGCCAATCAAATGCCCAGGTGTAGAGTTCAGCGGGTACGGTACGTATGACATAATGTTTATAAATACAACATGTATAGAGTAAATCCACTGACCTCTACACCTAGACATTTCATTGGCTCACAGAAGTGACTTCTTGGGTCCGCCATGTTGCACTTCCAGTTCGCGCCGACTTCAAGCGTTAGCACAGCAGAATATAGACAATGGTCCGCCCAGGTGTAGAGGTCAGTGAACTCCATGGACATGTATACCATTGACCTCTACACATGAACGGATCATTGCACACATTATGCCGTGCTAACGCTTGAAGTCGGCGCGAACGAGAAGTGCAACATGGCAGACCCAAGACGTCACTTCTGTGAGCCAATAAAATGTCCAGGTCACCGTGTACAGGTCAGCGGATTTACTCATTTTTTTATTTATACACATTACGTCATACGTACCGTACCCACTGACCTCTACACCTGGACATTTCATTGGCTCTCAGAGTGACGTCGTGGGTCCGCCATGTTGCACTTCTCATTCGCGCCGAATTCAACTTCAAGCGTGAATGGGCAATGATCCGTCTATGTGTAGAGGTCACTTATCACGTATACATTTCTGTACTTACATTGGTAATTCTAAACCTCATTCTCAGCTCGTACCCGTCCAGTATCCCCGTCAGATTGTTCACATGGTCAATGGCCGTCTGAACGGTCTGTGGTAGTGCACCAAATATGGGGTCGTTGGGAAAGACGAAGAAACCACCGATGTAGATGGGGATCCGCTGTCCGGGTACCAGCGGGTCAGATGTGGCATTGGCCGCGGTGGCGACGATGTTGGGCTTCGTCGTCGTTTCGTCGGCTTGCACGAAGAAACGTGCAACAACAGTGTTTGTCATAAACAGGTAAACAAGCAGTCTGGTGGTAAACATAGTGCTGTTTGGATAGGCGGCTGTTTCAGGTAAATCTTGAAAACCTCCTTTGAATCACATCTGTGTGAGAAAGAAATGGACACTCATCCAATCAAACTTAAAGCAGCAGTTTATCTTTTGCAGCTATTCAAAAAGTAACCGACCCAAATAATTTAATTTCTAAATATGCGTCTTTTTCGTTTGATCAATGTTCTTGGAATCTAAGGAATTCCATTCAGATGTATATTGGGGGGGGGGGGGGGGGGGAGGGGGGGGGGATATGGTTATGTGTTATATAGGGGCAAACAAAACAAAAACACATACCGGGGTGGACCCTCTGTCTTAAATCTTACACGGGGCCTCCTTCAATGTTCGTTAATGGTTCGCTTAAATGGCTGCTATTGCATGTCGGTTATTCTACCTATAGCCAACATTTAGCTAAAGGCCAGTTGAACTAAATTATAGCTAGAATAAAATGCAATGCCAGCCATTTTGAAACGAATTTAAAATTGCTTGTTATTCTACCTAAACTATATTTTTTCAAAGGGAACATTTGCGATGGCTCTATAGCCAAATTTCTTTCTCATGACATACTACTAACTGTGTGCCAATTGACATGCTTTTATTATGAAGTGAACAACTCTATCGTATTGTGCACCAATCTCCCTGACTACTTGAGAAGTACAACCATGACGTCAGGGTCACTTCGCATGCGGGTCACGGTCACTGTCACTGGAATAATTACACGAAAATAAAACCCACTCGGTATCCTCGCTATAACGTGGAGAGCTTTACTGGTGAGTGGTGCCTGAAGTAACTGGATTGACCAGATTCCATCCACGCATCGCCTTAGTACATGTATCCAGTCAACGCAATTGGGAAGGTGTTTACACACTTGGATGCGTGTGTGTTTCTAAACACCTTGTGGACAATGGGAGTCAAAAGGTCTCCACAGGGTAATTTCTATAGATGAATAGGTCTCCACAAGAAATTTCACGAAATAGATTTTTGGATTGTACTCAAATTACTCAAAAACTAGGTTTAGGATGTGGGTTAGGGTTTGTGTTATCCTTGTTTGAATAGGGTATATTGGGTCGAAATTTCAACGAAAGAAATTAATTGTGGTTGAATAGGAGCATTTTGAAGAACGTGCTCGATTTCTAACCATTTTGTATACGAGAACAAAGAGATGTCTCCACAAGGATACAAAGTTGAGGACTTATGGTTATAAGTTGCTCAGCCGTGTGTGTGTTTTCAGTATTTTCCTAACCTTGTCAAGATTAATGCATGCTTTTGCATATATTTTTTCTTCTTAAACCATTAGGGCTGTAACTACGAAAGCTGTTTAAGCCATTAGATGCGTATAAATTAGTAGTCACTGTTTAAACCTGGTGTCTAACTTCAAACAAGTACTACAAAGCTTGTTTTAAGTTAGCCGCGTTTAAATGACCATTGGAGTTAAACATGTGTTTATAACAAACAATAGCAATTCTTAAACATGGTACGGGGGTTGTTTAGTGAGTATTATGAGCCATTTAGAAGCCAGATATATACACAGAAAGGTAGAAAGGTGGACAGGATGGATGCGCTTCAAATCTTCTTAATTGCACAAGAGGAGGCCAACTAACAAGAACATCGTCATGGTCGCCAACACCAACGTGCACCAAGAGTTTTTAGGGACAAGATGAATCCCTTAGAAGAGTATGACGAGGAACATGTCATCAGACGTTTCAGAGTTTGCAAAGACACGTTGAACGATTTACTTGTACTTCTCGGATTGTATTTAGAACACCCTATTCTTTGTTGTCCTTAAAGCAGATCGGCTATTACGGTCAGGAAACGAGATGGACATTTCTGAAGTGTTAGCTTTCCAGGCATCAGCTTTTTTCTTGTTGGCTTTAGTGTCACATCGTTTGTCACCAATAATGGAATTAAAGTTCCTCATGGTCTCAACGAGAGCCATCCTTTCGTCAGCAGTGAAACGGTCACTGCGTTGCCTTTTGGTATCAGCCATATGGCTCAGGCTGTAGAGTATCTAAGTAAAGACTTGCTGAAGATTTATCTACTGAGGCCTATCGTATGTTCATACTGTTGCGCAATCCTCTATATTACAATGTAATTAACAATAGGGTCCACGGTCAATAAGTTTAGACTGTCCAAGTTACATGAGGATAACTGAACAACCATTTAAGATATTTAGTAAGAGCTGTTTAATTCAGGTGTTTAGGAAGACGCGTGTAACTTGGATTTATCCACGTCTATATGCTACACTCGTATAAAGATAAACAGCTTTCGTAGTTACAGCCCTTAGTGTTTATCTTGAGGCGTTTGAGGCGAAATCACTAATCCTGACATTTGTATCCCTGTGGACACATGTATTTGTTCTCGTGTACAAAATGTATAGACTGTCAAAAACTACTTTCAAACTGCTTCTACTTAGCACTAATTTCCTGGGATGAAATTTGGACCAAATATATACATTGTATACCCTATTATTAATCTAGAAAAGAGCAAAATTAAACACGGTACAAGAAAACTCCCAAGACTTAGCCATGTTGTAAAAGATACACCATTTTACAGATATCAATTTACTACCAAATTATTTAGAAATATCAAATAAGTTAAGAGGGCGCAATTAGACATTTAGAAATATGTTACTTATTTGAAAGCAAATAATGATTGTAGGCATCCACCAAATTATTGCGCTAGATATCCTGTAATTGTTTCGAGAAAATGAATTTTATTTTAACAAATTACGATCGCCGGACGGCGATTTCGAAAACAAACCCAACAACATAAGAACCACTGCTCGACGCAGGCTGTAAACGAACGCCGTTGTTCTTGCTTTTCTCAGCATCCATGATTGTAAAACTTCCGACATGTCAGTTAAACGATATTTACTACAAAATACAACCCTCCAAATTCACCCATTCATGATAATTCAAGCAATTACCAATGGTGTATACTACCTTTAAAAGGTAATATATGTTACATAAAGCAGTAGAATAGATATCAAAAGTATATGAACAACTCTCTCACCTTTTATGTCCGGGTCTGCATCAACTTGTTGATTGTCAGGGCTGGGATACGGAAGTAAGAATTTAAGGTTTAATGTCCACCCGTGCCTTAATTGGGTTGTATTTAATTGAATAGTCGGCGTCTCTTCAATGCGCCCAGTCGAATGCGGCGAAGAATCAAATCCACTCGTATAATAAAGAGGTTGCGTGCATAATCCACCTGGTTTCCCCCCTAACAAACTCCTTTTCGTCACGTCCTTTCCGTCCGAGTGATTCTTCTTCAATGAGGCGTTGGTAAACGACCTGCCGCCTTATGCGCTCGATACGCCTGTTACACGCTAGACTTGAAATCAAGTTGGCAATTGAGTGGTTTTATTCGCCTCTCGCGGCCGCTGCGCCTGCGCCTACCACGCTCCCTGCCGAGGTGCCGCGGTCTAGACACGCCATCCTAGTGCTACGTTTACATTAAATAAGTTCCCGGCGGCCACGGCAATCACGTTTCAGGCCACCGTGGACAAAACGGGATGGACGTGAGACAACGCGGGGGGACGGAATGGGCAAACGTGACAGGCCGTGATTGCCGTGGATGCCAGGCAAGATTTTTAAACTGTCAAAAAAATTGCCACGGCAGTCACGGTGCGGATGAGAAACCTAGTAGACCGTAGTAAAACGGGGTGAACGCAACCAAACGTGACAGTACGTAATAGGCCGTAACAAAACTTGGAGGCGGTCCGTAGTGAGATGGGAAGCATGTATATTCCCCGGCATCTCACGGTCCTTTCAAACACAAAATCTTCTTCATCTTGGGCATTCATAGCCTTGGTCAAGGCGTTCATCGTTACGCGTTACCCGTCCGTACGTACAGCGCGCGCAGCGGTAATCGGACCTCAAACAACGACCTCACGCGGCCACTAGTATTATATGCAAAGTAACTGAAGATACTTGAACGCCTTGGATCATTGGTTAAGTTGAGGTTTTTGGGGCGGTGCTCATTATGCTAATAGATTAAGCTGACCTTTATAGTCGTTTTCTTATTGGTCGATCGTTGCGTAGAAACTGCATAATTTGAGCTAGCGGTGAAAGGTCATAGCTAGCTCGCAAGTGTTTACGAACACCGCCATCGTTGACATATTTTATCGGAGAAAGTTGAGTGATTTTTACGAAGGCTTGTAGGAATTACACATGAAGATTTGAACTGTCTTGCTTGATTGGTGAGGGTCGCAGTTATTTTCGCTCGTTTTGCTGGGTATTTTCTTGAATGTTGACAATGTTATGGTCAAAACTAGTTGTGTTTAGCTGCTTAGTTTTTAGTTTCAACCGCGGTGACTGGAGAATGCCGCGACTCTATTGAAACGTGTCGAACTCGGCCCTACATTATATCGCACACATCTAATCCAGCTGATCTAAAAACTGTGGCTCGGTAAAACGCGGAACTCTGATAAATAAATGCCTTGCCGGCTGAATTTTGCCAAGAAAATAATCTGAGGAGTTATTGGGGATATAAGACACTTATCCCTGTTTAAATTACGATATTGCGATCACTTTGAAGGTTGGTTCTGCAGCCGTAAACATGCCCCCTCCCCACAGCGTTGCACCATGCTTGGACCATACAATGTGGCGATAACGCACAGACCAGCATGCCTAGGTTAATGCCGATTATACGGCGATAAGATACTGACCGAACACGCTGAAAACTGACGCTGAGTACCTGGCCGTACGTGCGAGCTCCGAGCAAAATGGGGCTCAGGCTGCCTGCAAAATGACGGATTTCCCATAACCTGTCGGCAAATTCACAAAGACCACGAAGAAAGGATTCTAATGGCCTTTCGCTGCTCGGGTCTAAAATCTTCGAGGGATAATATTTTCGCTGCAAAATTCAAACAACACGACAGATCTTCCGACGAAAGACGACGCTGAATATCTGCCATTTTGTCTTAAATGTCATGCTGCATCAAATTTGATGACGTCGGGTTTCAACCGCGTTGTGATTGGACACTTCACATCTTAGCCCCGCCTATACTTCGCATACGAGGTCATGCTCTACAAATTTGGCGCAAAATATAGGAAAAACATAAGATTTCAAAAACCCAATGATCCAAGGCGAAAAAATAGTATCAGTTGATTTGAATAAATAGTGGCCGTATGAGGTCGCTGTTCGCGCTGTATCTAATTGCAGGGGGCGCAAGCTAGCAGCATATGCGGGGCGCGCGCACAGTGTATTTCTGGACGGATAACGACCGAAGGATAACGACGAACTCGCCTTGACCAAGGCTAGGGCATTCATGATGTTGTCTCGTCGAAATCTCAGGATACAAGGATTGCTATTGCTTGGGAGGCCTTCTCTGTATACCGTGGGCACAAACGTGCTCCAAAGCTGCCCGGCGTCCACGTTTCATCCGTAGAAAGCCTTGACGTCAGAAACGTGAGGGACCCCATCAGAACGTGACGGGCCGGGAGGGAACGTACTGGCATCCGTGGTAGACCGCGGGCCGAATCGTAGTGCGCCTTGGAGAATCCGGGACTCAGCAGCCCCTCCCTTCCCCTCCCCCCCCCCCCCCGGCCCGTCACGGATACCGTGATAGACCGTGAGAAAACTTGGCAAGACCCAACAAAACTTGAATACAGAGAACAAATTGCCATAATTCCACAGCGCACTACGTTTCGGGTAAACGGGGCTGCCGTGGCCGCCGGGAACATAATGTAAACGTAGCATAATTGCGAGGACGGTACGGTACGTACATTGTCGATCCCAATGAGCGTTTATTCGCTCTCAATCACCGACTTGAATAACCTGATTTCAGCTTTGTGCACAAGCGACGAGACTTTCTACCAAAATTTGACGGAGCAGTTTGATTGGTTAAGTACCATTATATATGAATATTCAGGACACATTTTTTAGCCGATGTGCTAGAGACTATAGACTATACTGCTCTCATACACACACGCCTGATTATCGTTTTTACAAAATACTCTCGATCGTTTCATCGCATTTGTTCTGATTTCTTCGTGTTCAACGTCAAAATGAAGGTGTTGGAGGGAAGCACAGAAAGGAATGTAGGTTCCATAGACCATGGGTTGCGAAAACTGGGAATTTCAAGTGCTCTGAAACCCCAACAAACCAATGCAATCACCAGTTTTCTTGACGGCAAGGACACCTTCGTTAACCTACCGACCAGGTACTGGAAATCACTGTAAACTGTAAACGAGTTTATATTTCGGGGTACCTGTAAAACTGCGATAAGTCACATTGAGCTAAAGGAGTTTACGTTCACAGCTGGCGCACACTTTATTCTTTGAAAGGGGTTCAACATTATTCTTAGAAGTTTTAATTTCGATAACTAAGTATTGATCTCTTGTATTCAAAAGACAGTCACAAAACTACTAAAATTGTCCCTGATGTTATAATTTGTTAAATTTGTATATAAGAAACAAAACTGCCAGATCAAACTAAAAGCTTAACTTGATTGTAATGCAAATACCCCTATACTTATAAAAAATCATTCCTAAGAAGTCAGATTTGCTACCATTGGTCCTCTCTATGGAAACGTGTTGCATATGCAAAGGAATAGCTGTATAATTCGGTCACGCACGTTTGAGTCAAGTCGTTAG
Organism: Crossaster papposus; assembly: GCA_037893245.1. Taxonomy (NCBI): domain Eukaryota; kingdom Metazoa; phylum Echinodermata; class Asteroidea; order Velatida; family Solasteridae; genus Crossaster; species Crossaster papposus. The sequence continues at coordinate 186,723 of JBAIAA010001165.1, read as the reverse complement.
AACTGGGACATCGTGCGCAACGTGACTGTTGCATGAACGGATGTCGTGCTAGCTATACGAGTGTTGCATAAATGGCGGCATGCGGATTTTCTATGCATGGCGATGTTTGGCGGCGCTGGCTGGCGGACTAAAACCACGACAGTCTATCGACTTGTCATCAAATCTAGTTACACGCCTTCTCTGTGCACTCGTCGTTGTCACTGGCTCTCTTGAAGTACAAGTACACGCAGTGATTGCGCGCGCAGGTAATATCACCAGTGATTAAGTAATATCAATAAATACCTATAGAGTGGATGGCTTCTGATTGGTCGAGACTCGATCACATGGAGGGCATTATTAAATTGCCCGGCACCCGATTTCACTAAACTCTTCGTAACTTACGATGCATCGCAGCCCTGCGACGCGTCGTGAATTCCATTTCACGAAACACATGGTATATGGGCGATGCGTCGTAGGTGTATTAGTAGTACAAAACAGTGACTGTTGTACATGTATGTACCTATTTAACGCACATTCATAAATACCTGGGACAGTTTAGGCATTCCTATTGGTCGAGAGCCCGTCACGTGGCCGGTATTAAACGGACGATAAAGACATGGCTGGAAGTGTTTAAACCCAGTTGGCAACAAAAGTGGCCTCCGCACATGGACAACATTATTCCTACCTCAGCGTTGCGCGACTGGTTGTGCGTCAGTGATGTCATAATTTCTAGAGTTATTTACTTTTGTGAAAGAAGATAAATAGTTTTCCCCCCAAAAAAGGTGGGTTTCGGAGATCAGGAAATCTGGGATGAGAAAATAATTATATTTAAAACTATTTTAAAATAAATTGTAATTTTAAACCATTGAAAAAAACACAATAAATGCAAACCTCTTGACCGAGCCTGAAACGTTCATGCGAAAATAGAGTACAGCTCGACACTCTGGGAACGAGGTTGCCAATGCAGTGATGGCCATTTAGTCTGGTTCATAGTAAATACGCTTTATTGCATGTATTGTGTAGAGCGACAGAGGCGGAAACAAGTCATTTGACAGTGGCCCGTGAACATGGATAGGGGAAAACACACAGAATGGCGTAACACCGAAATTTACTTGCGACAATTTTCCGTGATTTTGGGGGCTTTTGGGCTGAATTTTACAAAAAATATATTTATGAATGGGAATAAATGTGTGTTCGGTCGGTATTAATCACTCTGTTTAATACCGCTTGGAGTCTGGGTGCTGATAATTACCCTCGCCTTCGGCTCGGGTAATTATCAGCACGCAGACTCCAAGCGGTATTAAACAGAGTGATTAAAACCTCTCGAACACACATTTATTCCCTTAGTAAATAGCCACCCTGCCTTCGGCTCGGTCCATTACAGCGGTCATCCCCCAACCCGGTCATTATCACGCAGTAATGACCGGATCCTCGCAATATTATTCCTTAAAGGTAGGATACACCATTTGCAAATATCGAATTTTTTTACTACCCAATTATTATGGAAAATCTTACTTATTTGATCTAGGGTGACGCGGGAGCGTCACACCCAACGGGTTCGCCCGGCTGGGAGTGGCAGCGCCAAGGCACCCTTACTTTGCCAGTGCACCGATTTTGCGTTAATTTTATTCTTCTTTCTTCAGTCCGACTGGAATAACTCGCGATCGCTCCACGGAATCGAAAAGAACCCATATAACGAAAATGATCAGGAGATCAAGGGCATGAGTTCTATTGGGACAGAATTTTGATTTTCGACTTCTCAGAGGGGGTTGTCATACGAATCTGACCATCTGACATGTGAATTTCCTCAGTTCGACGAAAACGGCACTAAAAGCATCTGTGAATGAATGCATTCCTAAGTGAAACTCGGTGCAAGAATGTGTGATATTTCTTGCGTTTTTGTGAGTTTCGGGCGTTTTAGCATTTGCTAGTGTCAGTGCGCATGTACTGCGCAATTGTGCGGCGTTGTTTGCAAGTGTGCGCTGCGCAAATGCCGCCAAAACGCTTGCGCACACAACCACAAATTTCAGCTCTGGTAATAATTTTCGCTGTCTGAATCGCTTCAAATTATCGGCAATTTCGGTCAATTCTGTGTTTCTGTCTAACTTTCTTGCTTCTGTCGCAATTTTGTTTCATTTCCTGCTGAAAATTGTCAAACTATTTCGCTTTTTTGCAGCAGTCACAGTGTGCCCTTTGTAGTGAAGCACAACGGCAACTTGACGCTGGGCAATATCATCACAATCGCAGACGTTCGCCGATGACAACGACGACGCCGACTCGCAGGAGGGGGGGGGGGGGGGGGGGAGGTTAAAAAAAGTAACAAAACACCCGAAATAACGAAGCTAAAACGTATTTTGGCTTCAAAAGTGACCAATTTAGACAATTAAGACAGAAACAACGAAGTAGCAGCTGCTATTGACTAGTGCTATCTCCTCACAGGGTAGGAGCTAATGGGTATACGGAGAACAATGTAATGGTGTACAGTACTATATAGTATATACATACTAGTAGCCCGTAGGTCTGTGGCAAGACGCAACACCGTAGGTCTGACGGCAAAGTAGGCTGATTGGTTTATTTAGAGTCGGGTAGGTTAGTGGCTCGACTAACTGTAACGGGTGGTTCTGTTCTGTGTGGGAACAACGTGTACCGAGGTGTCAACTTGCATCTATACTCAACAACCGTTTGCTGTTTGTTCGCACATCGGCAAACTTACATTGTGTTTTTTTGCAGGTTTCCTTCGCTCGGAATCTACGCATCGATTTCCGGGCACAACAAGCGATAGACGATTGCTTGTAAGAGGTAAGAGAAAAAAACGTAAAAAAACCTTCAAAACAAAAACAAAACACAAAACTAAAAAAAATAATGGCGCGCAGTGCGGCCGACAAGCGATGGCCGCCCAAGGCGTCGCCGCGTCGCCGACTGCGTCGCAAACCCTACGGGGCGCGGGAGAGTGAGCTGCCACTCGTCGACAGCAGCCAGTCGCAGTACACTAGCGACGCGCACGAGATACAAGCGCACATGCCCAAGTCGCCCTGCGGCGACAACACCGGGCCGCAGGCGGCGCATCGCGCGCGGGCGCACTCGTGCTCGCGCGATAGGGCGCATAAGATCAATCGGCGTCGGCGCAGTCACTCCGCGCAGCCACGCGACGACACGCGTCCGGCCCAGCACGTACAGCTGCTCTACACGCAGTTCATGCACATATGGCTGGACGCGCGTCGCGACCGCATGGCGCGCATTCCGCGTCGAAAACGACGCCCCAAGTTCCATGCGCCGGCGCCGCTCACCATCACCAAGCGAGAGAGTGAGCTGACACTCTGCAACAACAGCCCGCCGCAGTACAAGGGCACCTCACTGCCGCACAAACAGAAGTGTGCCGGCAAGTGCAGCCAGCTGCCCTCCGAGTAGACTTGATCCAAGTCGGGATTATGTGGTAACATTGCTCATGGTCATCCACACTGTGCGCCTCGCGTCACGTCCACGCTTATCAGTAGCGCGCCCTCATGCGCCACCCATGCTCATGTGTGGTTCAGAAATCCCGACTTGACGGATGTGCCACACGTTTGTACACAACCTATGGGCTCATCTACCGAAAACGGTAGCGGCCAATCAAATTGCAGAATTGTATAAATTAGCATATATCTGTAATAATATGAACTTTGACCCAGTTGTGTGACGGACATACGTGGACATTGTGATGTACAATGTACATACACATGTGCATAGTGTACATTATGTGTAAATGTACAAACGGTTTAATAGTCTTGCTATCGTGTACATTGTCCGGCCGTTAAGTTTGCACTATACCATACTCTAACTAAATAAACGAAGTATGGACGCAGTTATTTAATTTGAAAAAGGCATCTAGTGACAGTACTGCCTACCATTCCTCCATAGTCCGTTAGCGGTCTAGCGAGTCCGTACCGATTGGCGGACTTATTTGGCATACATCGCGCATAACCATGTGATGCGTATGCAAATAATTTATGAATAACTACAGATCACCGCGGGGGTTTGATTGGCCGATCCGTCAAGTCGGATTTACTGCACTGACATGTTGACATCGCGTTGATGCCGATAGCGGAACGACAACCAGATGACGGCGCTTTTTTTCTAAGGCCAACAAAGCACATAACTATTCGGCCGGATTGACGAAAGCAAATTGGTAGTCTTAACTCCATGGTAAGTCCGACTTGGGTCAAGTCTTCCCCTCCGAGGACATTTGCGCGCGCCTCTACGCGGCATACGAGAAAATGCGCCGACTGCGCACGCACAAGCGGCGTATCGCCCGCCTCTTCAAAGAGGATGCGCAGTGGTGGGCGCACACGGGCGTCAAAGCGCTGCTGCCGGCGAGTACACAAAAAACTCCACATCTGGGCAATCGGCCGGGGGAAGGCGCTCGCTCGACTATAAACAAAAAAACCCGGACGCCAGATGGGGAGTTAGTCGAGCGATTGGGTGAGGGACTGCACCCGATGATCCCGAGCCAAAAGCGCGCATGCAAACTTCTTACTGTTCAAACACAAGCTACTAAATAAAAGGAAGTGGACAAGTCAAAGGTAAAATGCTCTGAGAGCATAATAAAAGGGCCAACGGGTTTCCAGTTAAAGTAAAATGCTGTGCGAGCATTCCAGCTAAAGTAAAATGCTGTCTCAGCACTGCACTCGCGTCAAAAAGGAAGTGGACAAGAGAATGCCAACGGGTTTTACCTCTTACCCCCCCAACAAGCGCAGACCGAGCGAAAGGTCAGCAGGTGTGGGCCACTAGTTCGGTGTGGGCGGGTCGAAACCGTTGCCCTCCCACCGAGCAGTAGATGTTAACTGATTAGCACCGTACCTTAATCACTGCATTTATTTGCATACACTAATGCTGGTGGGTCATCGTAAGATAGCCATTACGGCTTGGATGGAGTTCAATTTTGGTTTTGCGTTGCTATAAAGAGTACTATCACCAATGTTCGATATACGCTGCGCGCTCTCCTGCACTGACGACACTGTCTGAGAGGTCCTAGGTGCCGCTATGCACGCTCTTCTACTCTGGCGCATACTAGCTACGCCCATAATTCTAACCTACACCCTCCAGCTAGCCCAAGACACTTGACAGCCTTCGCTCCGCTTTGCATGCACATCTGCGCCGGCGTACTTTCAGCATCTGTCAGCTACACCTAATGCATGAGCGCCTGTGCCTACATATGGTTGCACTTCATACACTGCAACCATGCGCGGATCCAGGGGGGGCGCACCCGGCGCGCGCCCCCCCTAAAAAAATCTCGAGAAGATTGAGAAGATCTCGGCGTTGGGGCTTCGCGCCTCCTGCGTTCCCATATCTTCTCCCAATATATTATGTTGACAATTTTTGGCGCCCCCTCTAACCGAAATTCCTGGATCCGCCCCTGGCAACAGGTCATCACGTCAGTTGACAATGACAATTCTACTTAGCACCGCCTTCTTTCTCCGCCTTTAGACCACCGTACGTAGCTGTGCCTTGCGCGCATTTGTCTCACAAACGCTCGCAAATACACAGCGAACGCACGCTTTCTCTAATTCATCCGACACGTGTGCCGGATTCCAAAAAAACCGATGTCACCTTGCTTCAATACTCAACAACTTTTGCACGGAAACATGTGAGCGCCAACAGCAGCATACTTACTACTTGATACACAGCGCGCACAGAGCGGGTAAGAAGTGAACTTCACCGTGGGCCCACAGCGCGCGTCGAGATTATCCGTTAATAAGCCCATTATAAGCTTATTTATAAGCTCGTGCTCATCCGCCCTATCGCGCGAGCACGAGTTATTGTTTACGCGCCGTCCATTTCGTGCCAGTTATTCAGCTACGTGACCACCGACCGCGTTACATAGCCGGTGATCACCTTCCCACTCTCTTGCGTTGCGGCCTTCTCTCTCTCGCAGAGAGTGCAGCGCTTTCCCCTCCAATGCGTGTGTCTCTCTCTCATTGGCTCATTGAGTCGGTGCTTTAGACTACCCGATTGTGAGTCCATGCTGCTATGGGAGGAGGGGGCGAGGTGGGAGGGCAACGGTTTCGACCCGCCCACACCGAACTAGTGGCCCACACCTGCTGACCTTTCGCTCGGTCTGCGCTTGTTGGGGGGGTAAGAGGTAAAACCCGTTGGCATTCTCTTGTCCACTTCCTTTTTGACGCGAGTGCAGTGCTGAGACAGCATTTTACTTTAGCTGGAATGCTCGCACAGCATTTTACTTTAACTGGAAACCCGTTGGCCCTTTTATTATGCTCTCAGAGCAGTTTACCTTTGACTTGTAGTAAATAATGATTGTAGGCATCCACCAAAATGATTGCGCTAGATATCCTGTAATTATTCCTAAAAATTGAATTTTATAAAGAACAATTTGCATTCGCCGGACGCGATCGTGAAAAAAACAAAAAAACATAAGAATAACTGCTCGACGCCGATTAAAAACAAACGCTGTTTTTCCCGGCATCCATGATTGTAAAACTTCGGACAGGCCAGATGAACGATATTTACTATAAAATACAACCCCCAAATCTACCCATTCGTGATAATTCAAGCAATTACCAATGGTATATCCTACCTTTAAGTAAAGCTGGTGTGAGCATGACAATAATGATAGGAAGGAAGAATACAATATTTGGTTATAGTTAGTCCGCATTTGTTAGCAATCAATATGAACGGGTACAATCCAGCTAGACTAGTTCCCTGACCATACGATTCGTCGACGTTATAAATATCATCTTAGCTGGGGTCAGGGAACCAGACTACAAGAACATGGTTGTTTGTCTTGTTTCTTTTTCCAGCATCTACGAAAACAAATCTTCAAACAAGTCAGAGTAATAATTTTTGCTATACAATACCAACCCCCCAAATCTATCAATTTCAGAAAATTACAGCAAAAACAAGGGATGCGTATTCTCTTTGTAAATAGGTTAGGCAGAATTTATCAAATTATTCGACCCAAAATGGTTTGTTTTGAGGTTGAATGGCACAAATTCATCAATATGTCGCACAAGTTGTTATTGCTAACGGAAAATTCTGACGGCTCATCATACACACCTCTGTATATTTTGTATGGGCTATGTATGTAAATATATATATACGGGGTCTTCTTCGCACTAATTGTATTCCAATGTTGAAACATCTGCATTGTTGGAGTTTCATTTTCTTATAGCTAATTTGTTTTAAATGTGTTTATTTAAATCAATTAAAATAGTGAAGGTGAATACGTATTATAAGTGTGTTCCCCCAAAAATGCACAACCACATTTCCAGGTATGATTGATACTGGTTTTCACATAATTTATGAAAACTTTCTAAAATGAAAAACAGTCTTCGTCTCATCAAAGTTGTGTATCCATTTTTTATTTTTCATCCATTTTAGTGAAGCGCCTTCAAGCATTCCAGGGGTAGGGATTTGTTCACTTCAAATGTGACAATCCCGACAGCGTGGTTGAAGGTTCCCACTAAACCGTGCAGTTTGAGTAGCGTCCCCGTTAAGATTGCTCGATCGCTCCGTCGGTAAATGCTGTCGTTTGTGTAAAGGCGCAACCACGATGGCAAGATGTTGCTTAAGGCGCTCTAAGAGAACTTCCTTCTGCAAAACAAACAAAAAAAAGTCGTTGTTCTGACAAATTGCATGTTGGCATGTGACTATTGCATAATACTCACTACAGACCAGTGCCCCAGTCGGCAAAACTTTGTTTCAAAAAACGCATGTCTTGGCGAGGTAAAATGAAATATCCAAACACGCGTTTCAAATGAACACGTGCATATTATTACATCGTAGTACGTCTATCATTTTACCTTGCCAAGACCAACGACACGCGCACGTTAAAGGGCGCCCGCATTGGCGGCCTACGCGCACTTCATACAGAGATTAGGACGTCTTGCAACCAAGACTAGTTTTTACCTGGCGTAATATTTCCTGTAACTTGACACTAGACGCAGATGTACAATCGCCGAACGTGGCTGTAGAGCTGGACGAGAATCTTGTCATCATCATGCTAACGTGAAAGTTTGGCCGACCACGTAAAAGGCATATCTGACGAAAGAAAAACAATGATAGAAAAATGATGACAAGCTTATTTCTAAAATAATAATGCAAAATAGCTACGCGTATGCAATTCATTATACTATTGAAACTCGTTCTATAATTTACTGTTCAACTAGCTTTTGACGGAACACATTACAGGGGCGGATCCAGCAATGTTTGCGGGGGGGGGGGGTCCCCATAGGGTCCCCTTTTTGGAAAAGGTCCCCGATTCTGATTCGTGTACAAAACATTGGAGGTCTTCTGAAAAAAAGTACGAACAAAAGAGGGACAACAATATTAATTAATTGTGTGTGTGGGGGGTGGGGGATTTAAATCATCAAAATACCCCATTTGGACCCGCGCCTCCCTTATACACGTAGTTGTGATGGGAATGACCTGGGAAGAAGGTGGAGCCATTTTCGGCCGCAAATCACAATACCATGTAGTCCAGTCAACTTGTACAGAAAACTACTTTCCTCACAAGTAACTCTAAGCGACTTTACTTACTTCGCAAGAGTTGCCCTAAATAATTTATTGAAGTAAACTGTATTTGCCCAACATTAGTGTGAGGTTATACCTCATTGTTGGTTAATTTGGGTAACAAATTATCAACTATCGGGATAAAACCCCAACCCGGTACCTTCGGAAGGAAAACTAGACACAGGACGGTGGTGTTTGTGATGATGATAGCCGAGCTCATGATGACGAACTCGATAGTCACGTTCGGTCTGAACACCTGAATGTTGAGTAACGGTAGTACGACGGCAAGAACGATGGCCACGACGTAGATACTTATCGCTATGTATTTACCTGATGAGCAATATAATATTAATATGTTGAAATTATTTTTAAAATCGGCACTTTTAAACATAATTATTGTTGTCGAGTTCATCCCAAGTCTACCACACAAGCACACATCCTCCACTCTTAACCAAGCAACAAGGTATCACTTTTGATGGACTATGCTACAGTGTTAACATCAGTTGGGTATTTCATGATTTTCGAAAAGTTCAAAAATGTTTAGGGGTGGTGTTGATGAAACGTTGCAGTCATGAACAAACAAGACCAAAAGCAGTTAATCAAGATTTGTATTATTGAGTGGTGACGTTATATACGTGGTAACGCAGAGAGTACTGCAACCAAGTGTTTCATACGAAACAATAATTGTTGGTATGGGGGTCGCTCGATATCCCAAAGGTTCGATAGTCCTAAAGTTCGATAGTCCGAAGGTTTGATAGTCCTAAAGTTCGATAGTCCGAAGGTTCGATAGTCCGAAGGTTCGATAGTCCAAAGGTTCGATAGTTCAAAGGTTCGATAGTTCAAAGGTTCGATAGTTCAAAGGTTCGATAGTTCAAAGGTTCGATAGTTCAAAGGTTCGATAGTTCAAAGGTTCGATAGTTCAAAGGTTCGATAGTTCAAAGGTTCGATAGTTCAAAGGTTCGATAGTTCGAAGGTTTGATAGTTCGAAGGTTTGATAGTCCGAATCGACGATAGATTCGATAGTCCAAATCAACAATAAGGTTCAATAGTCCGAATTGAAAGTAAGATTCGATAGTCCCACTTGACAGTGAGGATAGTCCCAATTCGGGCTATCGAACCGTGTGCACTTTCGGATCAGTGAACCTTCTGACTATTGTAACCTTATTTTCATTTCGGACTAGTGAAGCTTCGGACTAATTAACCACATTCTGAATCCAGACTATCGAACCTTTGGACAATCAAACTTTCGGACTTCTAATACGAACCTTCGGACAATCGCATCAAATGTTCGGATTAACTAACCTTATTTCGTTTTCGGACTAATGACCCCCGCTTATGGGAAATGTGTGTGTTCGGACTATCGAACCTTTGTATCATATCAATACACCTTCGGACTATCGGACTATCGAGTGGACCCCGTTGGTATATAGTTAGCCACCTCCTAGCAGCCGGCCACCATTGCAAACACTTACTGTCGTTAAGTGAAGAGACCGTGATCTTCCTAGTTTCCCAGGCAAGAAAGATCCCGAACGTCAGCAGAATTCCTTTTGCGGTGTAAATCACAGCCAGGAAGTAACTCTCGTGAAATGACGTACAATAAGGAATGACATATATGATGTAGATCTCTAGGCCTGGTCGGGACGTGTCAAGCTGCTTCAAATTAGTACAGAAAGATAAACAGTTTTGCTGAACGTTTGAATCAAATTACACACATTGTCCGTTGACGAAAGAGGTTGGTCATGTCCGACTCAGGGGCGAATTTTACTCCCCTTCTGTTCTCCAAATTGTAACGATTGCCCTATTATAGCATCGAGAGCATTAAAGTGAATATTGCAGGAACCGCTGATGTAATTTACGTCAACTTACCTGTGAGTCAGACCTCGTTTCTGCAACGTGGGTCTCGCCAAATAATATCCATAACGTGAATACTACGATGTCAACGGCCACGACAAGAAACACACCCAGTATGAGCTTACGATTGGGCAAGTCCTGAACAGTCGTCGAAAAAGAAAAATGCCACATTCATACGTTACTTGAATAAACGAAATGATGGCATATGTACAATAATGAATATAAAAACTTATATCAATAAGTACATGTATTACCTGTACAAAATGACCATTTACACCAACAACACGAGTTAACTCTAACGTCAATTAACTACAAGTTGAATTTACCACGCGTTTTAATTTGGCAACTGCTCTGCTGAATATAGCGTGGATTCTGTACGTTTTCACGAAGAGCGCACCAAACGCCAAGGAAATACCGACGCACACGAGGATGAGTTTTATCTGTTGAAGAACAATCGAGAACTAAGTAACTAAATAGACTGTGGTAATCTTGAGATAACCAAGTTGTTTCCCAACATTTCACAAATAAAGTAGGTAGATCCGTGACAAACAAAAAATTGAGTTTTTTACAATTAAGATGGAACAAGGGCCAATTTTACGGAGCTGCTAAGCAATTTGTTAAGCACGGACAACTATTTTGCTTACCAAAAAACAGGTTACCCGACAAACTTCAATACTATTCGAATGGAAAGGGCCGCGTCTAAATAACTTGGCTATTGTTCTTTACCCAGTATGTGCCCAAATATTAACAATTTGGTTTTCATAGGGGCCCTGCATACATTAATTAAATACAATTGAAAACAAAATACACCAAAAGTCATCAACAAAACCGTAAACTGACAACTAACAATAATACATTATAAAAACAACAACATTTACACAAAAATACAAACAGAATATTTACAGACGTACAAGGATATTTACAAGAATGCAAAGCATTGGTATTTAGGTATGTCTGTACATTAACTTTAAGAACAGCCCTGTTTACGGCCAATTCTGATTTACGGAATGGGCGAAAACCCACAAAAACATCCTTTTGGGGGGAAAAGAGAAAGGGAAATTCCTATCCGGCTCCAAATTTTAGTGGCAACCAAGTTATCTCCGTAGATCAGAGCAATTGGCATAATATCTAACGGATGGCATTATACAAAGCTCCGATTTAAATGTGCTTTTGGAGTCCAATTTTCGCAATTGTTCGGGCAGATTATCCCATTATTGGCACCTGGGTATACTATAAGTTTTTGCAATAACTCACGTGACAGAGCCGGACTATTTGTTCATCCGTGAAATCAGTCTTGTCTATACCAAACATGAAGACGGACGCGTACAGCATGAAGCTACCGAGAACGATCAGGTTGTTCAAAGGTGGTGTAGATATCTTTATTGCCCTATAGGGATAAGAAAATATACCCTAGTTCAAATCAATCCTTCGCCCTGTGCGCCCTGGCATTCTATTTTGAGGGTCCGTCACACAATGCGCTTGCTGTTAACGTACATCTACGAATCTTACATCAAAATAATTGTATAAAGCTTGGGTAGACCTTTATTCGCCTAATCGCTTTACACGTTGAAGCTCCCATTCGATGTGCCTGGAAGTTCGGTTTCTGGTAAAGTCAATTTAATACACGCTCTTAAGAAACACTCACCGCTCTTCTCTGAATTTGACGTTCATGAAAAGAAATGCGACATCAAGAACGATCCCCAATGAAGAACAGACAAAGAACATCAGACGGACAGGCTGAGCGATTGTAACCTTTTGGTCGATCATTGTTTTCCCGTCCACTGGTGGCGATCCATCTGTTCATCACGAAGCAATAAAAAATTGATCCAATCATATCAAATCGTTAGACCAGAATGTAGCGGTTAGGCATAACAACCATTTTAACAAAATAATAGAGATGTTTATTCACAAATTTCTGCTATTATAAGGCTGGTTGGTAGAGAAGGCCTACTCGGCGCAAAAGCGATTGCAATTTTGTGACGTGACAGTTAATTTGCGCGCTGCGAATTCGCAAAAGTTAAAATATTTCCCCTCCGGCAAATTTCCGCAGTGAACACGAAATTTTTGCGAGAAGTATGAACCGGCCTATATATTCTAATAAACTCTAGTCATATTTTAATAGAAAACGGTCAAACTTGCATAATATTCTAGTTGTACAAGCTGGGTGTTTTCTAGCCACGTCCAAATCCACTGGGCGTTCGCTAGTGTATGGCAGGCGCCTGCCACAAAAGATGAAATAGGTAATTTTGGGCGACAAACTACACTGAAAATTGTCTTGATTGGCTTATGTTATGACAGAAGCATTCTTCAAAGTGTATACGCGGAAGAAGTGTTTATACAACTTTTTCTTTAATGGATTTAGAATAAATTAGTTTACAAATAATGGTTACGTGGGCTTCCAAACGTATTGAATAATGAACATGCAGCAATAATTATGGCAAACTTGTATACGGGTTAGTCGATAAATACGGGGTCCACAGGTGTGCCATTTGTTGGTGTCCATGTTACGCCTGGCCTGTGTAATTTCCAACATTTCCCATGCAAGTGTCAGTGAAATTGACTTCAAAATTTGTTTTAAGGTAAATTGCTTTGTGTAATCGTTTTTGTAATAGCTCCATGTAAAAGGTCATCGGTAGCGTTTGTTGGTGATTTTGTCAAAATATTTGGAAACATTATAGAATAATAGTTATTATAATAACTATACAGTTTCTCAAACTATATCATGGTTGGCAAAAGGTGCAAACAATATGCGTTGGCAAAGAAAGGTCTGCAAGATGTATATGCACTTATATTGGTCATCAGCTCAGTAACGTCGGAAGCATCGATTCACTGATCATAAATTGACTGAGGTTAAATGCTTTGTGTAATCGCTTTTGGAGATAGAAGGCATTAACAAATGTGTCGTAAATATTTTTGTTTGGGTCCGACATAACTGGGACACTACAAAAATGAACCCACGAACAGATTCATACATTATTATCTTGCCAATTTTTGATTTACCTGGCCAACGAAAATTCCTGTTCTCCACTGCTTGAAAAGTCGACACGTTGTCGTACTCGATTATTTCTTTCGACTTTCCGTCTGCAATAAATATCACAAAAGAACAAATTAAGCCATAATTGTAGTAAGACGGTCCTGAAACTATTGTCAGAGTTTGTTTAAAGCTCCTTTACACAGGATGGCGACCTTTGTGCCTCCCTTGTGCGACCATAACACTTGCAAGGTCGCCATTGGAGGCCCAAAGGAGGCAGAATGGTTGCCTAGGTCGTTCAAAGGTGGTACACAGGAGGTTCAGACGTCTCCATGGACGCCATGGTCGCCGTAATTGTTGAACATGTTTAAAACAGTCGCACAAAGGTCGCTCAAAGGAGGCAGAAGGTTCAAGCATTGCCGTGGTTGCAGAGTGGAGGCACAGTGGTCGCCAAATGGTCGCAAGGTATTATACGCCTTCTCCTGCTAATTTTCCTGTTATTTTTGGTGGTTCAAGAAAGGTCGCAGCCCTGTGTAAAGGGGCCATGAGGCCTCGTGCTTTTGTGAATAAACAACTATTTGTCTCAAACAACGTTTCGTGCTATGAGCTATTATTAGTTGGGTCACTGTATCTCTTAACTGCGTTATTTGCCGCGTTCGGAAAGGTTAAATAGACGCCCGGCAAGGTTAAACGGGCCTTTCTTACCTTGAAATTGCCAGACGAAGAAACGTACGTTGTTCTCGGACCGGAAACCACCACTTTCGATGAAAACAGAACCCTGTGAAAAGGGCAAGTTGTTAAAAGCTACGAGAAGTGATCGAATTATTCAGCATACTAATTCTATTTGGGTATGTTGTTCCCCGTTTTATTAAAAACAAAGCTCTCACCGTTGGCCCAACGAAACGAGTTTGATAGACGCTGTCCAACAGAACAGCTGACATTTCGCTGTCCGTGTAGGAGAAATCGTGAAGCGTCCTCGCGCGGGGCTTCAGGCTAGCCAGCTTCTCGATTGAGCGGTTCAACGCCATCGCAATGTGAATGAGTGAGTCGTACGAATCGATATGATCCTGTCGATCCTCGCCCTTACGCGACAAAAGACCGCGAAGAAAGTCCAACTGGTAATTGAGTGGTTTCTAATATAATGGGTCAATCAAAAGTAAAGTAAAACGTCAACGTCAGTAAGTTACCCTAGCAAACAAAATATAAATACAAAATAAGCGGACAACACTTTGTAAGCATACATGTTAATATCAAAAGCACCGACTAATTATTCGTATAATGTGTTCGTATATTACACAAGTCAGAAACAAAAGAAATGAAGATCAACATAATGGATCATGGACATGGGACCCCAACCAGGGCCACACTGCCCAAACATTAACCCTAACACTAACCACAGCTAAAGCCGCACAGCGACTAGTCTTGGTTGCAAGACGTCCTAGCTGCCGTATGCAATTTTATATGAGGGTTGTCATACACAAGGACAGACTACAAACGCGGATCTGTGATTTTTTTTTGACGGGGGGCATACGCCAAACTTGAAAATGCGAGCGCGAAGCCCTTACGGCGTGGGGTCCGGGGCCCGCTTAAATAAGGGCCCCGGGAAATGTTGGATTTTATATGGTTTGTGGTGCAATCTGTAAAAAATGTAAAATAAATATATGGAGATAAAATGGAAAATTATTGAGATTATAAGTACCGAGATTGTATATAAATGATATAAATATATATTACATATACATGTACATTTATTGATGAATGTGGGGCACACCCGAAATTGGAAAGTGTGAGCGCGGGGCGCGAAGTCTTTACTGCATGGGGTCCGGGGCCCTTAAGCGGGCCCCGGGAAATGTTGGATTCTATATGCTTTTTGGTGCAATCTGAGGCGATTCTTGGCCTCTTTCCTCTGATTTTTTTAGCAACAGTTTTAAAGATTATATGGAGATCAAATGGAGAATTATGGAGATTATAAATATATTATAAATATATAATATTTATAAGTTTATATATGAATGTGGGCCACACCCAAAACTAGATATAGAAAAACTGATGAGCTTTCAGACAATGTCCTAGCTTAGGTTGGACAAACCATAGCTCCATGAACAAACCAACCAACTAACATTCTTACACAAGGTCATTAACAACAAAAACATTCATCCAGATATACTGCAATAAAAAGGTGATTGACAAAGGAGGGGACAGTATACTGCCAATCAATGGCCACATGCCCACCATGCAGGCGCGATATTATTTATCGAACCTCGATGCCAGGTAATCCGAGTATCATACGTTGGTTAACGGAGCCACCTCTGATGCCAGGCGGGTTCAGGTTGTCTTCTGCGGATAACACTAATGTCCGGCCTCGATCTCTCGCTGCGAGTAGAGACCCTGAGAGGGCTTCAAGTGCATGGACAAATTGAACGGGTGCGGGTCGCAAACTGGGTTTCCATGGATTGATAACCCTTTTTGTCATCATAGTTTTATGCCAAAAATTAGACACAGCAGATCCTCCGATCCAATCCTCCTTCCTTCTTTTTCTCTCAACTCCCCCTCTTTTCCCCATCCCTCTTTTCCCCCACCCCCCTTTTTGTATACTCATTTTACCCGGGGGGCACGTGCCCCCGCGGCACCCCCCGTGGATCCGCGCCTGGACTAAGACAGACAACACCTTCAAATTTACGAAACAGAACAAGATAATGAAACTGGTATATAACCGATATATCGACAACATTCTGATGATAATATTACTGCATCCATGCACCCAACAAGTTGTTGCACGAAGCGCCTCCAATCTTGATTTGTTATTTAATTCCAAAGAGAATAAAGGTACAAAACCTCTATACTCGGAGGAACCAAGAGCCTGCCAAAAATGAGGGCGCTCTATAATGCAAGATTTCTATTTACAATGTGACCGTAACGAATTTCATCCAGGTCGTCTACAGATCTCCAGGCATGTACGGAGAAGTGATACCCTAGCGCTTTCTCCAACTGCTGGGCCGTGCAATCGTCCTTATTCACGGCTTTCCACCACTCTTCTGGATACCAGCCTACGATGGACCACGCGTACTTTGAACCGAACATGCCCAGTTTGTAAATCTATAAGTTAAAACAGAAAGAAAAACAATGTCACACAAGATTTATTAATTAATAAAAATGGCCCATGGCAAGACTGATAGCCACTTCGGGAAACACGGCAGCCGAATTGGCCAATCAGCAGCTCAGTCCAGATATCTGCTTCAAATGACGTCAGTCGACTCCGATTGGCTGGCACACCGAGTCGCATAAATCAGATATATCAGACGATATGATATATACGACTGTATGGATATAAGGTCTGATAACAAGACTATCTGTCCGCAACAATCGTATTCAAAATCTAACAAGCCTAACAAGACCACCCCCCCCCCCCCCCCCCCCCCCAACACCCCCCACCCCCCCAAAAAGGGGAAAAGGAAGAAGTAAACTGCATTTTACATAAACGGTGAAATAAAAAAGGCCTTGCAATAGTGCAGGCTTTGCTTGCTACAGACCTTGTAAGCTGCCTTGTTGAACATGTGTAGGAGTCTACCAAATTTTCTCCCATTCTGTTCTGCTAATTTCTCTTGACATTGTGCATATAGGACAAAAAACATCTTTTAAATTAAACAACTAAAAATGATGCTGGTAGTACACTTTCAACTAGTTTATATTTAACCTCGTCACCATGGCTATGATCTTGCTGCGCCATGTTTTCCCCATCATGCCTTGCGCGATCTTAACCCCTGGAATTGTCAAATTTAAATGTGCCGTAAATTGGCACAATTTAAATTAGGACTGTATTTAACGCGCGACGCCATGTTTAACATTTCGTAATTGTTATTTTGTAGAATTAATCCTTTCAAACATAATATTTTGACGTCGCATTAATTAGCAAGGATTTATAATAAATGTACGTACCTCTGTCGTTCATTTAATATAACGTTAGATATAGGCTTTTTGAAAAAATAACGAGGCTTTTGAAAAAAATAACGAGACTTTCAAATCCATATTGTAGGTCTTTGCCAAATTGGCCAATCAGCAGCTTAGTCCAGATATCTGCTTCAAGTGACGTCAGTCGACTACGATTGGCTATATATCACGATCTATATGATAATTAAATATCATTTAAATTAGACTTATTCTATATCATTGGCTCCCGCCAATAATACGGGCGAGCACTTTATTTACTTAAAATCTGCACGTTATATTTTTATAGTGCTTAGCAACACTTGCCCTGAAGAAGGACGCCACGTCCAAAAAATCGGCTCCCGCCAATAATACGGGTGAGCACTCTATTCAAATCTCCTGCTTTATATTATATACGGATATGTCATGAACCAAGGGCCAATTTCATAAAACATGTAAGCACAAAAATGTGCTTAGCACAAAAAAGTCTTGCTCAGTAAAAACAGGTTATCGGCCCAAACTCCATGTGTTTTTTCATTCAAAGCAAAAAAGAGCTGAATACCGGTCACAAACAATAAACATCAACTGAAATTTTGGTTTGTAACCCTGTTTTTTACAAGGAAGAATTTTCATGCTAAGCAAATTTTGGTGCTTACACGTTTTATGAAATTGGCCCCAGATCGCGAAGGCATGATGGAAAAACATGGCGCAGCAAGATCGTAGCCATGGTAACGAGGTTGGTCATAAACGATATCAACATAATTTGCATAATTATGGGCATCCGTCTATAGTATGTATCATAGAGATATGTCTGGTAAAAGAAAGGTGCTGTTTATGGTCAAAGAAACACGAGGAATACCGTGCAGAAGAGCTTGATGGCAGTGTCGGAATATGAAAGAGAAAAAATGACTCTTGCGTCGTGTCTCTAAAAGAAAAGAGAAGAAAAGAAAAACATACGTACGATCAAGTAATGTTCGTTTGACATTGGACTGACATTCACATTTTGTATAGCGAATGTACAATGTTGCTATTATATGAATCGCGCCGCTGACTCCGAGAACTTTAAGTTGTCAAAAATATCTAAAAGTAAAGTAAAACACACACATTCCCTGTATGAACGACGATAAAACCACAGTCATGTTGTTGTATATTATACAACAACGTCAAGGGCGTTCGTCGTTATCCGTCTGTCCAGAAATACACGCCACGCGCGCCCGGCATATGCTGCTAGCTCGCGCTCCCCGTGCAAAAATACAGCGCGAACAGCGATCTCACACGGCCACTATTTATGCAAATCAACTGAAGCTACTTTTTCGCCTTGGATCAACCTTTTTTGAAATCTTATGTTTTTTTTATTTTTTGCGCCACATTTCTAGCGCATGACCTCGTATGCGAATACAGATAAGTATAGGCGGGGCTAAGATGTGGAGTGTCCAATCACAACGCGGTGGAATCCCTACGTCATCAAATTTGATGCAGTTACTTATTTGCAGCATGACATTTAAGACAAAATGGCGGATATTCAGCGTCGTCTGTCGTCTGAAGATGTGTCGTGTTGTTTGAATTCTGCAGCCAAAATATTATCCCTCAGGATTTTAGACCCGAACAGCTAAAGGCCTTAGAATCCTTTCTTCGTGGTCACGATGTTTTTGTGAATTTGCCGACAGGTTATGGGAAATCCGTCATTTTTCAGGCAGCCCCATTTTGCTCGGAGCTTGCATGTACGGCCAGGTACTCAGCGTTTTCCAGCGTGTTTGGTAAGTTTCTTATCGCCGCATAATCGGCATTATACCCAGGCATGCTGGTCTGTGCGTTATCGCCACATTGTATTGTCCAATCATGGTCCAACGCTGTGGGGAGGGGGCATGTTTACGGCTGCAGAACCAACCTTCAAAATGATCGCAATATCGTAATTTAAACAGGGACAAGTGTCTTATATCTTCAATAACTCCTCTAATTCTTTTCTTTGCAAAATTCAGCCGGCAAGGCATTTCATTATCAGAGTTCCGCGTTTTATCGAGGCACGTTTTTCAGCTGGATTAGATGCGTGCGATATAATGTAGGGCCGAGTTCGACACGTTTCAATAGAGTCGCGGCCTTCTCCAGTCGCCGCGGTTGAAAACTCAAAACTAAGCAGCTAAACACAACTAGTTTTGACCATAACATTGTCAACATTCAAGCAAATACCCAGCAAAAAGAGCGAAAATAACTGCGACCCTCACCAATCAAGCAAGACAGTTCAAATCTTCATGTGTAATTCCTGCAAGCCTCGGTAAAAATCACTAAACTTTCTCCGATAAAATATTATGTCAACGAAACACTTGCGAGCTAGCTATGACCTTTCACCGCTAGCTCAAATTATGCAGTTTCTACGCAACGATCGACCAATAAGAAAACGAATATAAAGGTCAGCTTAATCTATTAGCATATTGAGCACCGTCCCAAAACCTCAACTTAATGATTGATCCAAGGCGGTCACAATATCTTCAGTTATATTGCATATAATAGTGGCCGCGTGATGTTGTTTGAGCTCTGATTACCGCTGCGCTGTACGTACGGGCGGGTAACGATGAACGCCTTGACCAAGGCTATGTTGTATACTGCTTTATCTCCACAGGTGCAAATCAGGTGTGTCTTATTTTTGTGTGCAATCTTTTGGTT
The DNA here is from genome assembly GCA_037893245.1 of Crossaster papposus. Lineage (NCBI taxonomy): Eukaryota > Metazoa > Echinodermata > Asteroidea > Velatida > Solasteridae > Crossaster > Crossaster papposus. Next base: position 166,832 of record JBAIAA010001165.1, on the reverse strand, counting down.
ACTGTTTTTTGAGAGGTGAACAAGAACATTTACTGAAATAGGGCCCACTCGCATTTCTCGCCAGCCAAACACAGCCCAATTCATAAATGTAAATCCAGGGGAAGGAGGAGGAGGGGGGTAGGGGGGGGGGGGTGTTACATACTCCCTCCCCCCACTTTTTGACCCGGGAATGGGCCACGGGATATCACCCTCTGGATTTGTGTCGTGCTAAACAACAATTATGCCGATTTTGAGGTAATCTTACATTCCAACTGCCAAATGTATTAATACCAGAGAATACACCAGACAAAAGCTAGCCAGTTCGCGTCGGATGCCGTGTATACACGCAAAGTTCTTGCGGAATTTAAAACGGATGACGAATAAACACGTCACGAGCAAGGCCGGAAATATCTGTAAGCGACGGGCTTGCAGCCAGCGGGGCCGAAATTATTAGGGCGTGCTACTCTTGGATAAAAGTTCGTCTAAAACAATCCTCGCCTGGGCTCGGTCAATGTCAAAATAATCTTGGCGCGACCTGTTTAAATTTACCGCTTTGATGTATGAGGTTTAAAGTGCTTTTCGAATTTCCACGGATTTGTTGTCATCACCTATCCCCAACTGGGCGAGTCACGAATTTACACCACTGGTCAAAATTAATGGATCCCCGACTTTCGTTTTCAAAATATACTTGGTTTTTTTATGTCACACAATTCTATAATTAAAGCGAATACTGCCAGCACAACATGGGTTCACCCTAACATAATTCCCACCGAATGTTGAGGACGTATACGAGCCATACATTTGTTTCGGCGGAACTAACCTGTAAAATACACTTACCGAAACTGCCCCACTATACATGTTAATGTGATGAGGTTTTATGTTGCAACAGAGGTAGTTAAAGGGGAACAATTCAAGTGCTGTACTATATCGGCAATACTGGAAAACAGTTTCGTTTTGTTTTGTTTAACCCCCAATACAAAGTATTTCATAAACATGGTCTGTTACCCAATCTCTGTCAGTTTTTAATTGCCAAACTCAACCACAGACCAATTGTTGGTTAAAGTCGAAGTGCCCAATTTGTGTTACCCAACATTTTTTGCAGCGCAATAATTCATTCAGTATTATGGATGTCATTTAGGCCAAATATCCCCATGAAGATCAATATATTTATATTATTCTTAGCTATATTAAACACAATCAGCGCGACTTGTGGCAGAGAACCCCCCCCCCCCCCCCCTTCTTTTGTGTTGACCATTGTGATCCTGGAATCTCCGGAATTTCTTTTAGGTTTCAAGGGGGGATGTGTTAGGTAAAACAGTGTGGAGTGTGTATAAGGTATAGGGATAAGAGGAAGGGGGGGGGGGGGGGGGGGGTACCCCTCAGCCACATATCGTGCTGGGTATAATATTAAAACGTAAACGTTCAGTGTTGCCAATTCTAATATACGTTCGGACAAATCAACTGTCTGCATATATAAAACTACGTTTTGCTACATTTAAACTATAAGCACACAAATCGACTCATTCGGTTTCGTTTCATTTTGTTTAATCATAGCTTTGTTCTATTAATTTGTGTGTTTAATTCGTAATTGTTGTTTATGTACACCGGCGAGTGTGATAATACGATGACGAGGACGCAGCTTAGCTTCGAAGATCCAGACTTTCATTGAAAACTGAGCAACCCAAAACTCTTCATAATTAGCAAGGTGACTTAAAGAAAATAAATCAGGAAAAGCCGAGAAAATCCTAAAGACATTTTCAGGAACTCTCAGGAATTATGCGAATAAGGAAAACCAAGTGTAACCACTGGGATAGGGCGACGGGGACATGCAAATAGCCAATTGTCTATTTGGACAGAGCTACCATTAGTCTTACCTTCAGGCTTAATAACTGTTGCTCGGGTCTACCGGTGTCACTGACTGCTTCAATAGCAATAACAGTGATCCTTGCTGCCTCCAGTCTGACACGGAGATCCTCTGCGTGCTGCAGTTTATATTAAAAACGACACTTACAACACGCCATTCTGATACAATTACTTGAAGCATGTAACCAGAGTTTGTTGGCTTGTGCATGCAATAACCCAAGCAAATCAGCTGACATTCTCTCTAAATGAAACAGAGTGAAACCTCATTCTCAAAAAGAGTAAATAAGCAGCTCCAAACAATGAAATAGAGTTTTCAGTTAAAGGTAGCATACACCATTTGCAGATATATAAAAAAATGTTTACTACCGAATTATAAAGGAAATCTTACTTAATTAAAAGTACCTAATGATTCTAGGCATCCAGCAAAATAATTGCGAAAAAAGAACCAAGAACAACAAGATCAACTACCCGACGCCGGGTGAAAAGGAACGCCGATTTTTGTTGGCTTTTTTCTCGGCATCCATGATTGTAAACATTTGAACAGGTCAGTTAAATGATTTTACTATACAATAAAACCCCCCAAATCCACCCAATGCTGATAGTTCAAGCAATTACCACTGGTGCATGTATCCTACCATTAAAACAGCCCCCTAAAAGAGTAAAAAAAACACTCTAAAAGAGCGAATTCTCACTGTTTCGATTAGCCATAATGAAGGACAAGTTGTTCTTCGTTGTTGTCCTTTGTTTAGAGTCTGTACATTCCAAGTCCATTACAATTTGTTTCACTCTTGAATATACTATAATGGAGTTCACCATTCCTCATTTTACTAACCCACCTTGCGTTCATTTTGCAAAGTTCCCCAACCGAGCACGAACGAACGATGATAGGCTGTATTCACCAGTCGGCCGTGAATTTCAAGGAACCTGTTAGGTTCATGCATAATACTGCCCTTACAATACATTTTAAAGTATTTCTCCTTGTGCTTTTTCAAAAGTCTCTTTAAGTCTATAATAATGAAATTTTAATAATATTTTTCAGTTAATTTCTTTTTTAAATTTTTTTTTGGCGTCTGAAACTTTCGGTTAAAGAAGGTATCCCAACGGGCAACAGATCCATTAGAATTTTTTCTGATGGATGTATAGGTGTTGTATAGGTAAAATAAAATAGTACAAAACTCCCATATTTTCATTTTGGAACAAACACGCAGACAGTAGGCCTATACATCTTTAGTAGGCCGTTTTTCTGGTAGCGACGCCATTTTCAAGGCACCATCTAGCAAAATCACTTTCATTGAAATGGTAATACTAATAGGAAATGTACTTTTATCTAAAGACTAAAAAAATTGAAAATAGTTTTGTTTGAGCTGTTGTGGTTTTTAAACTTATGTAAATTTTTCTTCGAATTCCCCCAAATATCACAGAAACAGCGCCCTCGCGCGTTAGATAAAAACGTCCTATTTAAAAGGGACACGACGAGTCCACGACACCGCTCCAACACAAGACTTAAATCAATCCTGATTAGTTGAATTACATCCATGATGCGTGCTTTCAGGCCAAGTGTGATAATTGATTTCGCATTAAGATCTGCATGCCCTTAATTAGCTTGCATTTTACATGATTGGCTTACCAAGCGAAAATACTCGTTGTCTTCGAAGATGATGGCGACCCTTCTCCAACCCATATATTGCAGGAATGCTACCCGTGCGGGGTTAACGCTGTCTTCGCTCCCAGCCATTTGTACAGTCAGTGGGTACCTTATCCGGTTGCGTAGAGATTGGGCATTGGCCAGGCAAACCTTATTTTTAAGAGGACAAACAAAATGGCACACTGCGTGTTTCACACAAAAACACACAAAAACAACTCAAAATCCAAAGGAGAAAAGTTCAAAAGTTTAATAACTTGCTGAAGTTAAAACCAGTGAATGGTTAAAGGTATAACATACAACGTTTGCAAACACCCCTCCCTACTTTTTTTTAATATTAATAATACTGAATTCCTCACTTAACTGTAAGTGAACTATAGTCTCAAGCATTCTGTGAAATCATGGAATTTCTAAACACACAGATTGGCTTAGCACAAACAAGTCTTGCTCAGTAAAAACAGGTTACCAGCCAAAAGTCCAAGTGCTTTTTATGCTAAGCAAAAATACCATCTGATTACCAGTCAAAAACAATATACATCATCTAAAAATTCGGTTTGTAATCTTGTTCCGAAATACGGTACCCTCTGGAGACATGAACACAATGTGTACAATGGAGACAAAACGTCTCCGGAGGGTAAATTTCTATAGATGAATAGGTCTCCATTGGGAATTTCACGAATTAGATTTTTGGATTTTACTTAAATTACTCAAAAACTAGGATTAGGATGTGGGTTAGGGTTAGTGTTTGGGTTAGGGTATAATATAGGGTATATTGGGTCGAAATTTCAACCCAGGAAAAAAATTATGGTTAAAATGGGAGCATTTTGAAAAACGTGCTCGACTTTCTAACCATTTTGTACACGAGAACAAAGCCATGTCTCCACAGTGATACAAAAATGCGAATGCTTGTTTTCGCCAAGAAAGAAAGTTTATGCTAAGCAATTTTTTTTTTTTTTTCATAGCAGCTCTACAAAACTGGCCCCTGGTGTGCTGTCATTTTCAAGAAGGGTGTTTTTTGGATCAATTTTCAACCATGGTTGGCCGATCATCGTTATAGATAAACCTAACTAGTCAAATACTGTCACCATCGAATTAGGCCAGTCCGGATTGTGTTCGCAATCGGTTTCACCATTCGTAAATAGGTACACGCCAGCAAGTATGGTTCTCTAGCATAATAATTCCGCAGCGGCGGTCAGGGAACCAGACTGAAAGAACAACATTTGTTTGGCTTTTCTTTCAGCATGTACAAACACACAACTTTAAACAGGTCAATGTAATAATATTTGCTATACAATCCCCTAGTCCATCTAATTTTTTAATTTCAGCCAAAGCAAAATGTTGTAGGCCTATACGTAAACAAATAGTTAAATTGGACTCATCTTTTGAGGAAAAGAATGACCGTGCATATTTTAAGGTGGATGCTCATAAAATATGCACGGTCATTCTTTACTCAAAAGATAAATCCAATTTAATTATTAGTTTATCTTGAACTTTATGCCGCAGTCTCGAAGCGAATTGATGACTAATTTGATTAAGCTTCGTGGGAGTTAGAGGCAAATGCCTTGTATTCCAATTTTCATAAATGGAAGAGCGTTTGTTGACTATTCCGGCCAATTACTTTTCAATAAAGCGAGCCACTCAGAAGGTCAAAGGGCGTACATTCAAAACCCCGTTCTCGACCCGCGAACATTGCTCTGGAATATACTACGGAACGCCAAAGAGGCATAAACTCCATGGATAAACCAACGAACTAACAATGTTACACAAGGTTATTAACAAAATAAACATTTATCAAGATACACTGCATTAAAAGGGTAATCGGCAATGGAGGGGACATTACTGCCAAATCAACGACTACATGTCCACCAGGCGCGGGATTATTTATCGAACCTTGATGCCAAGTAGTCTGAGTATCATACGTTGGTTAAGGGAGCCACCTCTTATATCAACGAGCGGCTAGATGCGCGCCAGGCGGGTTGAGGTTGTCTTCTGCGGATAACACCAATGTCCGGTTTCGCTCGCTGCGAGTAGACACCCTGAGAGATCTCCATGTGAATGGAGAAATTGAACGGGTGCGGATTGCAAACTGGGGTTCCATGGATTGGTAACCCTTTTTTGTCAGTATTATTTGATGCCAAAAATTAGACACAGCAGATCCTCCGATCCGATCCTCCTCCCTTACTTTTCTCTCAGCCCCCCCCCCCCCCCCTCTTTTCCCCCACCCGGAGGGCAAGTGCGCCCCCCCCCCCCCCCCCCCCCCCCGCCCCCCTCCGGATCCGCGCCTGCTGACGACAAGTAGACAATTATTTCATTTTGTTTTGAAAACACGAGACAGAAACATTATTCGTGTAGTGATACATTTCCTCAAATACATGGGAATATTCTACAAAATATAGTCTTAATACATCAACAAGCAGCTCGTTAGTATAATGTGCAATTATTTATGTTGGCGGTGTAGTACAAGGTTAATTGTGTGTGCGTGTGTAATACAATTGGGGAAGCCAGGGTAATTTCGCGAGTCAAGACTGATATTAAAACCGGCAGCTCATTACGCAACTCCAAGCTTGTTTGGAGCGCATTATTAACAACCAGCAAACGAGAACAAAGACTGCTCACGCTTGTCACAGGAACCGCAGCAAAATTGTATGCTAATTTATGGAATATCCGCTCGTTGCACGATCGTCTATGATATGCGAGCAGATTCGGCGATAAATTATTATGCCAAACAAGACTGCATCTTGCTCTCAAGATTCTGTCCTTTCAACAGGCGCTTTCTATCGCGATATCGCATCTTCTGTTTATACCTGGCGTTATGTTACAATAGTGTTATACGGGTTCCTGCGACTTGATAGTTGGTGTACGTCTCCTATCCAATCAAAAGCCGTCCACAACAATACGGCCCTCCCACCGGGGTCCTGTCCAATCGTTGGCTAGAATGGCGACCGGTTGTTACATTAGGCTTTTGTTGTTAGTATTAGGCAAGGATAATCATGTTACATGTTCAGAATGAATTAATTTATTTAAATTAAGAAAGCTTTTTCTGAGGTTTGTTATAACAGCAATGTAGGCATACATAGTCCAGGAAAAATAAGTTTTGACCTCACACAAATTGCAATAGAATATTTTTCACCACAGTGCACTTCTATAAGGTCCCTAGAATGACATACTAAAAATCCTGTTTTGGGGGGAAATTACAATTTTTGATGCAGTACTGCCTAAAGAAGATACAACCCCCACCAGATATGGGAAGACCAATGCTGGCTCTAATCAAATCTAAAAGGAAAATATTCTGAGACCCCTGGCAAGTCGAAAATAGGGTAACACTTACATTTGTATAGTTCTAAAAAACATGCGTTTACGTATGTTTTAAAAATAGCACAAGGGCGACATTTAAAACATTTAATTTTTTTCTCAAGTAAGGGCAAGAATGATACTTTGTAATGATATAGTTGATTTTGTGATATTATGTTGCATTTTGGCTGGGTGCATTTTTGTGTGTGCAAGTTCGGCGGCCCCAAAACTGTCTAAAAATGCCCCTCCCCCCAAAAAGAAAAAAGAAAAAAAAGGCCTGTTACCATGGCAACGGGTCATATAACAACAAAATATATAATATTTTGGTTACTTGCTTATTAGGTCCTTTCATATTAAAACAAAAATTAAAAAAATGCCCAGGACACATATGAAATATTTACGTGGACCCACTCTTAAGTGGTTGTAAGTGGGATCCAGAATTAGTATGATAATCGCTTTGCAAGATACTCTGCTGTGTTTAATTCTGCCTCGGCTTGGACATAATTTTCTCGTCTTTTGTATCAATTACCTTTTTTAAACTTTACCTTCTACGTTGTCTCCGCGTCTATATTTAAAATTTGAAAACAATATCAGATTGTACAGACAACAGTTAATATTTAACTACACAGTTACACACAGTTTTCTGACCTTCACATTAATACGGAATTGACAGCGATGAAAGACAATAAATATAGTTATAATTGCCTTTACATTATCGTTAAAAAAACACCACAGGCTATCTACGCACTACATTATTAAATCATAGCTATAATAGACATAAATTTTAAAGGGCGCAAATAATAAAGACAAAAAAGGAGTAACTATACCTGGACGAGGTTGTAATGAGTTGCCGCTTCATTAACCACCAAGGCTTGACGGGAAAAAAGCGGTCCCCACGACATCAGTATAGTTGGCCCCTCGTACAAGAGATCATACAACAGCTCCAGTGCCTCGTTAGGTTTACCCTGGCGTACAAATGTTTTGTTTTGCTTCAGATAAATTGTGGTCACCGGCTTTTATACGAATATACAAGCAAAGTTTTTAAAATAAATAAAAACAGAACAATAGTAAGAGAAGAAGTAACAAATATATGCTAGTCAATATGGCCCATCAGAATTCAGAAGCATGAAACAACGGAGAATAACTCGTTCTTTTGAATGAACATCAGTACTAAAGATGAACCTTAAATATACTCGAATAAGCAGCGAAATTCGTCGGGGTCGCTGCATTGGCGAGACAGCGAGAATGTTTCAAAATCTAAATATCTTGTTTAGAAAAACAAAGAAAAGAAATTAATACATTGTATCGAGTTATGTAGTCAACGACATCATTAATTTACCGTACGAGCCTTTTAAAGTCGTAGACCGGATATCTCTCAATGGAGGGAAACTCGTCAGTGGATTTACTCTGTACATGTTTTATTTATAAACGTCTTATTACGTCATACGTACCGTACCCACTGACCTCTACACCTGGAAATTTTCATTGGCTCACAGAGTGACGTCGTGGGTCCGCCATGTTACACTTCTCATTCGCGCCGACTTCAAGCGTGAATGGGCAATGATCCGTCTATGTGTAGAGGTCACTTATGTATACATTTCTGTACTTACATTGGTAATTCTGAACCTCATTCTCAGCTCGTACCCGTCCAGTATCCCCGTCAGATTGTTCACATGGTCGATGGCCGTCTGAACGGTCTGTGGTAGTGCACCAAATATGGGGTCGTTGGGAAAGACGAAGAAACCTCCGATGTAGATGGGGATCCGTTGTCCGGGTATCAGCGGGTCAGTTGTGGCATTGGCCGCGGTGGCGACGATATTGGGCTTGGTCGTCGTTTCGTCGGCTTGCACGAAGAAACGTGCAACAACAGTGTTTGTCATAAACAGGTAAACAAGCAGTCTGGTGGTATACATAGTGCTGTTTGGATAGGCGGCTGTTTTAGGTAAATCTTAAAAACCTCCTTTGAATTACATCTGTGTGAGAAAGAAATGGACACTCATCCAATCAAACTGATTCTTAAAGCAGCAGTTTATCTTTTGCAGCTATTCAAAAAGTAACCGACCCAAATAATTTAATTTCTAAATATGCGTCTTTTTTGTTTGATCATTATGTTCTTGTAATCTAAGGAATTCCATTCAGATGTATATTGGGGGGGTGGGGGGGGGGGGGGGGGGGGGGGTTGTATATGGTTATATGTTATATAGGGGCAAACAAAGCAAAAACACACACCGGGGTGGTCCCTCTGTCTTAAATCTTACACAGGGCCTCCATCAATGTTCGTTATTGGTTCGCTTAAATGGCTGCTATTGCATGTCGGTTATTCTACATAATAGCCAACATTTTGCTAAAGGCCAGTTGAACAAAATTATAGCTAGAATAAAATGCAATGCCAGCCATTTTGAAACGAATTTAAAATTGCTTGTTATTCTACCTAAACTATATTTTTTTCAAATGCCAAATATCTTTCTCATGACATACTACTAACTGTGTGCCAAATTTCATGCTTTTATCATGAAGTGAACAACTCTATCGTATTGTGGAACATATCTGCACGTACCAGATCGTCCCAAATCGGGGGACCCCGATCGTGCTGATCGTGTCAGATCGGGACCCAATCGGGGACTCAATTGGGACAATCCTATCGGAACGTATCTGATGGTATCTGAACAGGAGACCAGATCGTGACAGATCGTGTCACCTGAAATTGACAAATCGTGACTATATCGCATCCAAGCGCACCAAATCGTACCAGAACGTATTGACTCGCATCAACTCGTATCCAAACATGAAATTTCAGAAACGGAAACGAAAATTCCACGATCAGCTACGAATGGCCAGTCTGCGAAGATAATCGCAGACATTGGCGATTGGTTGTATCTCTGCCAAATCGCACCAATCGCACGATCCAAAAATCGTACGATCCGGTGTGACTGGGCCTTTACATCGTTACACCGTTACACCTGTTTACACCGTTAACACTCGCGTCGGACTCGCGAACCGTTGCGCTCTGTGGCGATCGGATGCGATTGTGGTTGCGATGTCTTTCACGATCGGGATCGAGAGTGATCACGATTTGAGCCACGAATGGACCCGAACGGGTATATATACAGCCCGACTGACGATGGACTTAATTGTTTCTTGAACTTCTAAAGATTGAAGACTACAACCCACAATCAGATTGCACCGCCTCTCAACAGAGGTGGTGTTTGTCTTGTCCAAGGTTGATCCCGATCACCACGGTTTAGAAGCACAATTAGATGCGATCTGTCGCGCTTTGTTACGATCCATTACGATCTGATGCGATGATCACGATTGCAAATTAATTGTGTTGATCGTTGAAAATGTTTGAACCGTCCAAATATTTCCTACGATCAACACGATTGCCACGACTGACCTCAAGATCTGATAAGATCTGATATGATCACCACGATAACTCCACGATTAAGACCACGATTTAAATCGTGGCGCGAATCGTGATAGTGGGAACCTAGTATAAACACCGACAATCGTGGACGTCGGACAACAGAATTTGGGGGCAAACAATGGGTCCACGATTGACAGAAGATCTACGATTCCAAATCGTGTACAAATCCTATGGAGGCTTTTAGAAAAAGTTATAAAGAGTTATATAAGTTGCTCCAACTTCAAGCACTAATTTCCTGGGATGAAATTTGGACCAAATATACCCTATTATTATACCCTAACCTAAACACTTGCCCTAGTTTAAGAGTAAAATATATGAATCTATTTAGTGAAAAACCTTGTGGAGGTCGACCTATTCATCGAAAAAAGTATACCCTGTGGAGACCTTTTGACTCCCATTGTCCACGTTGTGTTCAGGTCTTCACAGCCAGGGTAGCCTACCACATTTAGAAACGTGTGAACAAAAATATGTCTCCACAAGAATACAAATCGCTCCCTCTATAACGCCAATTACAGCATGGGTAAATGAGAGAAGATAATATGAATAAGTTCAGTTACAAGTACAAAAAAATTCCAAGAAGAATATTTTGGAGAAAACCTACGAAATCAGGCAGAGACTGAAAACCCAATCTACATAATTGGCCCAGGCGGGATTGACTGTGGTGTGTGTGTGTGTTTTCAATAGTTTCCCAACCTCGCCAAGATCATTGACTGCTTTTTATAATCTTTTTTCTTTTTCAAACTATCGGTGTTTTATCCACTCAGTGTTGCGTTTATGACGTATTGCCTTTCACATATCCACCCAATTATTTCACAAGAAAAACTCGTAATGGGTAATCAATCAAGTGGACGGTATAAAGATCGCCTAAAATACATACTTCGCGTGATATAATTTTGACAAATCAACAGCGCAGGCATAAATGTAGTGTGTTATAGTAGTCCAGGGAAAATACCTAATTTTGTTTTGTTGACCTCACACAAATTGCAATATAATATTATTCACCACAGTGCAGTTCTATAAGGTCCCTAGAACGTCATACTAAAAAGCTCAAAAAATCCAAGTCGTGGAAATGACTAATTTGCATAAATCTTTAATCCCTGCCGCGTAATAAATTAAATCCTATATTTGGGTATATTATTATTATTATTTTCTTTGAAAAGTTGTTTTGGGTGATTCTACTTACATATCCTTACTTCAATAACATTTTCTAAAGCATATAAGTGACTGAAAAATAATGTGAACATAATAATTATCCAAAATGACAACATAGTGAACCCATGTGCGCACATTACACTGTCTTCAGATATCATCAAGTAGTCAGTATTGGTGAGCTTCAAATTCACCAAGTTGCTTACTGGCACGGTTATCATATTAAAACCTCATATGAACAATGATAACATTGTGATATTTAGCTCAGCAAACCCAAACTGGGGGAAATGGTGTGTCCATAAATTGGGCGAAAAAGGTATTTAAAGGGTTGCCTAACATGGGAGACGTGACAATCAAGAAAATACCCAAAATACATTTTAACGTAGATATGATTATTGTAAGCAACAAAAATCTTTAATTTGGGAGGTTTCCTTGAACTTGTTCAAGTCTCTCACCTTAGGCAACCTTTCACCTATCGTTTAGCCCACTTTATGGACAAACCACTTTTCCTCAGTTTTTGTTTGCTGGGCTAAATATCACAATGTTATCATCATTCATATGATTTTCCATAAGGTTTTAATATCATAACTGTTCCAGTAAGCAACTTGGTGAATTTGAAGCTCACCAATACTGACTACTTGATGATATCTGGAGACAGTGTAATGTGCGCACATTTATGGGTTCACGAAGTTGTCATTTTTGATAATTACTATGTTCACATAATTATTCAGTCACTTATATGCTCCAGAAAATGTTATTGAAGTAAGGATATTTAAGTAAAATCACCACAATAAACATTTTCCAAAAAGATAATTAATAATAATATACCCAAATACAGGAATGAATATATTACGCGGCAGGGTTTAACGATTTATGCAAATTAATCATATTTCTACCACTTGAATTTTGTATAGTTTTTTGGGTCGAAGCTAAGGCGGTTTTGAAGAAAGATATGGAAAATCTGGACTTCGGTTCAGTAGCGTTTGGGGAGGGGAGGGGGGGGGGGGGGGGGGCTTTGGGCATTGATTCGAGAAGTGGCCACTCAATGGCTTACGAAAGGGGTGGGGGGGGGGGGGGGCATACACAAATATCATAGTTTCATGTGCAGCATTTAATCCCCTGTTACATAAATGTGCGCACATTTATGCGTACGGGCCTGCTACCCAGAGTGCCGTGCGTTTCCTTCACATAAATCTGTGAAGCTGCATCAGCGTTTCCCAGCGCCCAGTATGAGCGTTGGGTATATATACAAGCGAAATCGTAAACATGAATGACAAAACAAAAATCTGGAAAAGAGCAAAATTAAATGCGGTACAAGAAAACTCCTGAGACTTAGCCAGGTTGTAAACAAAATACATGTAACTTAAAGGTAGGGTACACCATTTGCAGATATTGAAAAATGTTACTACCGAATTAAGAAATATTTTACTTATTTAAAAGTAAATAATAATTATAGGCATCCAGCAAAATTATTGCGCTAGATATCTTGTAATTGTTAAAAAAATCACGATCGCCGGACGGCGATCGCGAAAAAACCCCAAAACAACATAAGAACCACTGCCCGACGCAGGCTTTTCTTGCTTTTTTCAGCATCCATGATTGTAAAAATTCCAACATGTCAGTTAAACGATATTTACTTTAAAATACAACCCCCCAAATTCACCCATTCATGATAATTCAAGCAATTACCAATGGTGTATACTACCTTTAAAACGTTGCATAAAACAATAAAATAGATATCAAAAGTATTTGAACAACTTTCTCACCTTTTATGTCCGGGTCTGCATCAACTTGTTGATTGCCAGGGCTGGGCTACGGAAGTAAGAATTTAAGGTTTCTATACATGTCCACGCGTGTCTTAATTTGGTAGATTTAATTGAATAATTAGCGTCTCTTCAATGTGCCCAGTCAATTGCGGCGAAGAATCAAATCCACTCGTATAATAAAGAAGTCGAGTGCAGAATCCACCTGGTTTTCCACCTAACAAACTCCTTTTCGTCACCCGTTTGCCTTTCTGGTGACTATTCTTCAATGAGGCGTGAGTAAATGACACGCCGCCTTATGCGCTCGATACGCCTGTTACACGCCGCTAGACTTGAAATCAAGTTGACAATTGAGTGGTTTTATTCGCCTCTTGAGGCCACCTGTTACGTGCACGCGTTCTCTATACACTCGTCGTTGTCACTGGCACTCTTGAAGCACGCAGTGATTGCGCGCGCAGGTAAAATCACCAGTGATAAAGTAATAGTAAAGCTGGTGTGAATATGACAATCATGATAGGAGGGAAGAATACAATTTGTGTTTATTTTATTCTCATGCAAGAGATTACCCTTGTTTACCACAGCAATTAGGAGCTCAGTGTGACTCTAGCCCCAGTGGTTTTTGAGCAATTTCATTGAAGTGCGCCCTCAACACACTGTGTTCACATGCATACTGGGGGTGTTTTGAGGCAAATACATGTAGTATGTATGTATTTACAATCAAGTGGTATGCTAATTCTCAAAGCAAGGAACTATGCACATAGGCTTCATACATTGCAAAAGCCCCTTTCACACTAGAAGATTTCCCCAGCAATTCCCCGGGAAATCCCCGGGAAACTGCTTTTCCCCGGGAAATATTTACCCCTGCTAGGGAGTAGGGTTAAAGGAGAAATCCCCGGGGTTTAACGTTTTTCCCGGGGAAAAGCAACTAGTGTGAACGTCGCAGGGTTTGAACTTACCCCACCTTTTTGCGTCCACGGGTAATCTCGAAAGGTCACAGGGTCACAAATAGCGCTAAATAATTCGCGCGGTGACTTAGTATTGTAATGCAGTACCTTTCAAACTTTTCGTAAATACATTTACGTTGCAGAAAACTCCGTTAAAGATGGAAAAAACTAAATATTCAAACCTAGTTTTGTTTATCACTTGCTGGGTTTGCTCTTTCGAAAACACATGAATTAAAGAGATCACAATCTGCTTTTTTATACAAACCATTTTTTGAGTTTGGAAAAACTCACCTTCACTGTCAAATTTGTCCCGAAAACCATTCTTTCCTTAATGACTAACGAAACGGAGCGTCTGTATTTAAGTTTAAATTGTGCGCTTGTCATTCCAATTTTGTTTGGTTTTGGGGGTTTATTAAATCACGGATATTCTTAAGAATTAACTCATCAAAATAAAAAAAGCCCCTAATGTCAGTATTCATCAGTAATTTTCGTTTTATTATCGTCCCTCTGTCGCGGGTCACCGCTCATGAATAATGCATTTTATTTAATCTAGATTTGAAAATGACACATGCGCACAACTGTATGTCGCTTAAGAAACGGCGGTGAACTGGAAGTGCAACATGGCGGACCCACGACGTCACTCTGTGAGCCAATGAAATGTCCAGGTGTAAGGTTCAGTGGGTACGGTACGTATGACGTAATGTTTATAAATACAAAATGTATAGAGTAAATCCACTGACCGCTACACCTGGACATTTCATTGGCACACAGAAGTGACGTCTTGGGTCCGCCATGTTGCACTTCCAGTTCGCGCCGACTTCAAGCGTTAGCACAGCAAAATATGGACAATGGTCCGTCCAGGTGTTAGAGGTCAGTGGGCCCAGCGTGTATTATCGTCGACCCATGCCACGCGTCGTGTTATTTTCCGGCGCGGCATTGTGGGATTGGACTTCCGCCCACAATTCATTTGGGAACTTCCTGATGGGCGCCCTCAGTTTACACATTTCCCGGGGTTTGATGGCCAGTGTGAAACGACCGTGCATATTCCCGGGAAATAGTGTCCCCGGGAGTTACCAAATGGGTCTCGTGTGAACGGTTGCTGGGGTGTTGGTGGGGTAAAAAATCCCAGTCCCAATCCATCAATGCAGTCGCGTTTCTTTCCATTGCGGTTGTTGCCAGGAAAGTGCTGTTGTCTTGCCAAATCAATAGGAATATGGTATCTCAACCGACTTGTTGCATTACGTTCCCAACCCAATAGCAAGCCTTGTACAATCCCTATACGAAAATCAAGGTTACTGACATTTTTGCTCCCTGCTGTGCTGTTAAATATTACTTTGCTATTGACAATACATATATTGAGAAGATGGTAAAAAACTCGTTTCCACCATTTCAAGCTTCTGTGGGTATGATTGTATAGTACTGAAAACACTGGTCTGCTAAATCTGTGCCTCCCATATTTAAATTGTAAGATAAAATACATTCGGGCTTCATAACTTCACGAAATCAAGAAGTGCTCTTTTTACATCGAGTTTGCTTTTTTGACACTGTAGTGCTGCCGACATTAGTTAGAAATGTTACAGATTTTTTGTCTTGCCAAACCATGCACAATTGCCCACCTTTCACCAAAACGATTGGGTCGTTACCTTTCTTCATTTTATGATTTTTTGGATTTGCGACCTCGGGTATTCCCTTAGTAGTATATCGAACAGTTCCGCAATATCCAAAGCCTTGTTCAGACAGTTTTGCTATCAGCGACGGACTCGTATAGTAATTATCACAGTATATGACGTGTCCCTTATTCTGAAGTGGTTTGACTAATTCTACAACCACTTTTTCGGCAACTGCCAGGTTTGGTGGATGGCAGTCTGATGATTTGGATTCTACATGTACCTTATCCTTTACAGTTTGTGTGTTGTCAGCACCCGTGTACAGTTCCCAAATGCACGTGTATCCGGATTTACTACAATTTAATGAAAATGATTTAATCCCACGTTTTACTGCTTTGTTAGGCATGTCCTAAATAAAACTTAAGCGTCCTTTAAATTTCAACATACTCTCGTCTGGAGACAGATTCTGCGCAGGTTTATACAGGTTGAGAGACTTCGGGATAATGACTTCTATCAAGGGCCGAACTTTGGAAAGTTTGTCTTGTTTAGCTGAGGATTTACGAGGAATTTGGTTATTGGAGATGTGGAGAAACCGACAAATTAAACTGAAAGATTTCTCGACATTACCGACGGATAAAATGGAATTTGCAAAATTTCTGACGTTGACAATACATCCTATATTGAGGTGATTTGTTTATGCCCATAGCAATGATAAGTGCTACAAATGCCATCATTTCGGGAACGTTGGTTGGGTACCAGGAGAACTGTTGTTCATGATTTGAGTCCATTGTTTGCTGTGCATAGCGATTCGTCTCGTCGGCGAGCATATCCCACACGAATTGGCAAAAATACAGCTTGAAGATCTCCACTGCCGAGAGTGTTCCAAAGTCGCCAGTTGGGCCAGGATTTCCAGTGAACTGCACAGTCCCACAATCGTAGTGGTCTCGTCGTTCCCAACCAGATCGGAAATTGACTTTTCCGGTTCTTGATCTGGAAGAACTTGGATGGCTGTCATCTTGGTAGGTAGGCTGCAAAAGAACAAAGATCTAACAAATTTTATTCTCGGTCCTATATTTGTTAATGCTAATTTGCAGCACATGCCTAAATTGAATATAACGCTGAGAAAAGAACGATCATGGTGGCCTCAATAGTCGTTGCCGATATGTCATGAATATGAATGCCTTGTGAATGGTATTGACTGTGATTGACATAGTGAATCATCTTCCAAATCCTTGCGAAATATTAATACAAAAAATACGGAGTCTAAATACCAGACCAAACGGCCTACGAAGCTATTCTTGTTTGAGGTTAAGACTAGTGCATCTTTTTGGACGCAAAATTGCACGACAGGCTATATCATGTTTATGAGTGGAGGTGAATTTCTATAGGACTGTATTCATTTGATGTACATGTACTGTAGTACATCAAATGAATACAGTTATATTCGAATTTCCGTTATACTCCAGGGTACTACTCAAGCCTGTATCATGCGCTTACCTCTTGAAATTCTGCTGTGTTTTTGCCGAGCATGCACTCGTCGTCCGAAGACTCTTCATCAGTGTCATCATTTACGTCAGATCCGGAATCACTATCTGCTAAAATCTCAGCCAAAATGTCATCATTTAGGATTTTTTCCATTCCGATTGCAAAAACACAGCGATACATATAACCTACTTCAACCGCGATGCATGCATGGGACGCGACGCTACGTCGCGCGTCAGTCACGTGACCGGTAGCTTACCTAGGGTGCGTTCGATTAGCTTACCCGGGGGAGTTAGGGTTAAGACTCGGGGGATGGCACGAGGGGAAGCTAATCGAACGCACTCGTGTTTTTGCACTAAATATTCTGCATGGTTGTATTTTTTAGTTGCATGCATTTCAAATACAATTCTACAACTAAAAAAAACCTACAAAATAAATAAAAAATCGGAATATTTTGCAACAAAATATTTACCTTTCCGCCATCTTTACGCCGCCCTAGACGTCGTCGACTCGACTACGCATGCGTGTGACGTTATTCCACCAGAGACCCTGATACGGGAGCGGGGTTTCTAGTGGCTGACCCGTGCCTATCCACGAGTACACGTCAGAGCTAAAAGAACGGCGCGGGGCTTACCCGGGGCGCCCCGGGTGAGCTAAACGAACGCACCCTATGTCACGTACACACGTACACAGCCTGCATGCAATGCATGGCGCGCTAACTTCAAAAACTTTATTTCTATCAACAGAGGGCGCCAAATAAAGAACTCTCAAGCAATGTTTTCGCTGGTGAAATAAGTCGCCTTGGGTGTCAAGCGCATGGCAAATCCTGGAATTTTTTGTCGCCCACGGGATCCAAGCTTATCACAACAAAGGCTGTTGTTGGAGCACGTGGGATTGAAAGGGTTAACTGGGGTCCGGGAACCAGACTACAAGAATATGGTTGTTTGTCTTGATTTTTCCAGCATCTACGAACACAAGCCTTCAAACCAGTCAGAGTAATAATATTTGCTATACAATACCAACCCCCTACATCTATCAATTTCTGAAAATTACAGCAAAAGCAAGGGATGCATATTCTCTTTGTGAATAGGTTAGGAAGAATTTATCGAATTATTCGACCCAACAAGGGTTTGTTTTGAGGTTGAATTGCACAAATTCATTTATAAGTCGCACAAGTTGTTATTGCTAACGGAGAAGTCAGACGGCTCATCATACACACCATTGTTTATTTTGTACGAGCTATATATTTATTTATTTGTTCCATTTCTTTACCCGGGGTGTGCCCAAACTGTTTAAAACTGGTTTTCAGTGGGGCCCCGGTGTACATCATTAAATAAAATAACAGTACATATAATAACATAATACAGACGTACAAGGATATTGACAGGAATCCAAAACATTAATACTAATTCTGATTTATGCAAAAAACCGCCAAGAAAAAAAGAAATGGGGGGGGGGGGGGAAAGAGAACGGGAAATTCCCATCCGGCTCCACATTATAGTGGCAACCAAGTTATAACTACGTACATCAGCGCAATAAGCCATTCCACATCCTGCTAACTGTGTATGGAGACATAGAACTAAACCCAGGGCCTGTGAAGGACCCCTGTGGCAATTGCAGTCGGCTATGCATAGTCGGCCAGTCAAATGTAACCAGCGATCTCTTCTGTGCGAAGACTGTAACAAGTACTGGCACCAGAAATGCATTTCCGACATGTCAATCACCCAGTACAACAACCAGATATCAAGTACTGTGGACTGGTTTTGCCCATATTGTGTATACAAGCTTCCTTTTTCATCATGTTCGGATACCTCATTTCATGAATTACTTGGCAGTGACCAACTGTTGGATTTTGCCTTCGAACACGATACTAATTTAAAAGCCTGTCCTGCAGACTTCCCCACATTTATAAGGACCCAAATCAATTCCGTCTTTGGCCTACTACTCAACAGTCGCAGCATCCGCAGTAAACAGCAGGATTTGCAGTCATTCCTTGAGCTCCATCCTCTAGATATTTTTCTGTATCACGGAGACATGGCTGTCACCAAATGAAGTCCTTTATCTACCCGGATACTCCACCATTCGTCGCAATCGAACTACCTGTCGTGGTGGTGGTATAATGGCTTTAGTCAAGGACTCGTTGCTGCCAACACATATTGACCACCTAAACCCAAATGACATCGAGGTAACCTTCTTGTCAATAAAATGTTTTGTATTTGTTTTGTGTTGTCTCGTGCCTGCCATTTGTTCTATGGGTCTTGCCACGCATACACGGGAGCGGTTGCCGGTCGTGTCATTGGATTCGGATCTTAATCTGTTGGGTGGCACGATTGGCGGCTGCTTCCGCGCGAGTAGGATTTCCTGTGCAATTAGTACTTGTACATTTACATTCAATTTTTTTGACATTTTATTATTTTATTATTTTATTATTGCTTTTTATTTCCCCCCTATTTACACGAATGTTTTATTTATTTATTTTTATTTTTGCTATTTCTTGCCTTGTTTAATGTATTGAATTACATTTTAAGCTTCACAGCTCATTTTATTATTTTGTATTCATTGCTCAGACGTTTTCTCTTGTAGATACACAACTTGCATGCATTCGGGGTGGGTGGGATGGGGTGGTTTGATGAGGGAGTGACTTGATGAGGGAAGGGGATTGCAGAAAGGGTGGATTGCTTGGTAATGGGATTGTGGGACAGTATCCCTTGTTTAATGTCCTGGTTTTTAAATTGCTCCGTAATATTATTTCTGTTAATATAAATATACATTAAATATAAGTATTTTTTCACTGTTTAGCTAAATTCATCATAGTTATTTATACATATATTTTTTTAATACATTTAATTGTATTCTGTGTGTCACTTTTTCAAGTTAGGTCGACCAAGTCTGACCAAAGTCGGACCAAAGTCTAACCAAGTCAAACCAAGCATCCACGCATCCGACCAAGCACCCGACCAAGCATCCAAGCATCCGACCAAGCTTCCGATCAAGCATCCAAGCATCCGACCAAGCATCCAAGCATCCGACCAAGCATCCAAGCATCCGACCAAGATTCCAATCATCCGACAAAGCATCCAAGCATCCGACCAAGCATCCAAGCATCCAAGCATCCAATCATCCAAGCATCCAAGCAGTTTTTATAGTGTGTTCATAGTGTGTTCATAGTGTGTTTCAATGTTTTCGTAGTGTTTTCATAGTTTTGTTATAGTATTTTCATAGTGTTTTCATAGTGTTTTCATAGTGTTTTCGATGTGATTTCATAGTGTTTTCATAGTGTTTTCATAGCGTGAACATACTTGATTCCACAGTATGAACACAGTGTTTTCATAGTGTTTTTACAGTGTTTTCATAGTGTTTTCTGACCAAAGTCTGACCAAGTCTGACCAAAGTCTGACTAATTATAGCTTGTTTCTTACGCACCAGTTGTAAAAACTAGTAAGAGCAAAGTCTGACCAAAGTCTGACCAAAGTCTGACCAAAATCGACCAAGTCTGATCAAAGTCGGACCAAAGTCTAACCAAGTCAAACCAAGCATCCAAGCATCCGACCAAGCATCCAAGCATCCGACCAAGCATCCGATCAAGCATCCACGCATCCAAGCATCCAAGCATGCGCCAGTCAAAACCAAACGCATTCGGGGTGCCTCAGTACCGTGGCTCGATAGCGAAATTCTTAAACTTATGCGGCAGCGCGATCGTGTACACAAAATTGCTAAGCACACAGGCTTACAAATTCATTGGGATTCATACAAAAACCTGCGGAACAATGTAACTAATAAAATCCGCAGTAAAAAAAGTAAATACTACACATCCACCATAGAAGAAAATAAAAGCAACTCTTCTATGCTGTGGAAAACTCTGAAAGAGGTACTCCCTAAGAAACAAAAAACTGTACCGAATTCGATTACTTCCCTAAATGGGGAAAATATTGACAATATCGCCGACATTGCTGATACATTAAATGAACACTTTTCAACAATCGGCCAGCGTACTGCTGGAAATTACGCTTTGCGTGAACTTGAAATAGATGACAATACTGACTCCTCTATATTTGATTCTGTTGATGAAGATTGCGTAGTACCTAACATTACAGAAGAGTTTGTTCGAAAGCAAATATCATCCATGTCGGTTGGGAAAGCAACAGGTCCGGATGGAATTAGTGTTAGAATGATTAAAATTGCTTCACCTTATATCATTAAATCTTTAACTCATATTGTTAACCTGTCTATAAGATGTGAGCGATACCCTAAATATTGGAAACATGCTTTAGTAACACCAATTCACAAGGGAGGAGATAAATGTAGTACATGTAACTATCGTCCAATTTCTATACTGCCAATTATCTCTACGATTTTAGAAAGATGGGTGCACTCATCGATATATATATACCTTGATGGAAACAATCTGATTCCTAGTTGCCAGTCAGGATTTAGACCCCTGCACTCAACTGAAAGCACCCTACATGACTTAACAAACAAGTGTTTTGCGGCCATGGAGAATGGACAAGTTACAGGCAGTGTGTTTATAGACCTCAGTAAAGCATTTGATTGTGTTGATCAAGAAATCTTACTAAAGAAACTAGAAAGGATGAACATGTCATCTTCTGTAATTAATTGGTTTAAGTCGTACCTAAGTGAACGTAGTCAGTCTGTAAATATTGGCGGCACCATATCAAAGGTCCTGTCCGTAAACACTGGTGTTCCGCAGGGGTCGATACTAGGTCCACTTTTATTCATTGTTTATACTAGTGATCTTCCATTTTGTATTGCCCCAAACTGCAACTTATTTATGTATGCAGATGACTCCACCTTAACGTGTAGCTCCTCCAACATTAATATAATAGAAAGTAGCTTAAATACAGCTCTTACTAGTTTTCACAACTGGTGCGGAAGAAACAAGCTAGCTTTAAATGCCACCAAAACCAAATGCATAAATATCTAATGTTGATTTAAATGTATGCATTGCTGGTAGTCGTATTGAAAAGGTGAAGTCTTATAAATGTTTGGGTGTAATTATTGATGAAGCATTAAAGATGGACTACAACGAAAACTCACACATTAAATTTATTATCGGACCTTGTTTATTGTTACGGTCATGTTTTTCTCTAAATAATTTTGTTGCAATTTGACCGAAAAAATTAGACCTCGATTCTTCGATTTTGAAATTTTCCGCCCTGTACTGGTTCCCGGCAAAGATCCACTGAAAACCACAATGAAATCCACGATATAGTACCAGCGGACTTGTAAACCAGCGAAAAGTGATGACGTACTACCCATGAAAACGCATACATGGTGGCCCTGAAGGGACTCCGCAGATCGCGAATATCGACGTCAAATTTGACGTCAATATTCACGACTTTCCAAAAAAGTCGCGAATATTGACGTCAAATTTGACGTCGATATTCACGACTTTCCCCAAAAGTCGCGAATATTGACGTCAAATTTGACGTCAATATTCGCGATCTGCGGAGTCCCTTCAGGGCCACCATATGTATGCGTTTTCATGGGTAGTACGTCACACACAAAGTATGAATTATTCATGAGTTAAGGGCTTTTGCTGAAACTGAGTTTATCTGGGTCGTAGAACGCCGATCAATTTTGTTTTTTGTTTGCATGAAGGAACAAGATTTATTGAATACTAATGATATATTAGTAATCATTATACATTTCTCGAACAAAAAACAGCAACACAGCCTTTATCATTATTCCGTTGTAGTCCATCTTTAAGTTGGGGCCCACATGTCGAATACGTAAGAAAAAAGGTGGTGTCTAAATTAGGTATACTAAGCAGAATCCGTGATTGTGTTCCTCAACACAGCTTACACACACTATTTGTAAGTCTAGTTATGCCAACATTAGAGTATTGTTGTACTGTGTGGGGGGGGGGGGGGGGGGAAGGTACATATCTCACGATATTATGTTAAACAAATGTCTCAAAAGAGCCGCGCGGATAACCCTTAAATGTACCTTCCTCACCCCTTCAGAGGATATGTTTGCTCGTCTTAATTGGGCTCCTTTTTCAAAAAGAGTCAAGTCAAAAAAGGCTATTCTTGTCTTCAAAAGTATCAACAAAATGACTCCTTTGTACATGACAAATATTTTCAAACCACTTACAGTAATTCGCGAAACAAGGCAATCAACCCACACGGCACTGAAAGTTCCTTTCGCCAAAAAAGAATGCTACGCCACAAGTTTCGCTGTGAGTGGTGCAAATATTTGGAATAATCTGCCCGAACAAGTGCGAACATTGGACTCATTAAGCACATTTAAATCGGAGCTCCGACATGTCATCTGTTAGATATTATGCCAATTGCGCTGATCTACGGAGAGATTGTCCGGATTATCCATTCAGGCCAAGACTGCTAGACTGGTGCTGTTGACCAGACAATAGCTTCAAAGGTTTATTTGACATAACATGTACATGATCTAGACAGTTTATTAAAGTAGAGGAAAGCTGTAATTTTGTTACGTAGATCAAATAACTGAAATGGTTTATTTAATAATAATAATAACAGGCATTTATACTGCGCTTTTCCAAAACATGATCAAAGCGCATAACAAAAGAAAGGATAAATTAAAACAAACTAGAACAAAACTTAAATCTACTATTTAGGAAAAAGATAAGTTTTAAGTTTACTCTTAAATGTAACAACACAAGTAGAGTCACGGACACTAATTGGGAGACTGTTCCAAAGTTCAGCAGCAGAGTGTGAGAAGGCGTGTTTGCCATAAGATAAACTTGAGTTGTGAGTGTTAAGCCGAGTTCTATCGGAAGAAGAACGGAGTCCTTGACGATTGCTTTGGTGAAGATGAAACATATCAGAGAGATAAGGTGGGGCAATGTCCTTCAAACATTTGAAAACATATAGAAGAGTTTTGAACTGGATGCGTTTCTCCATGGGTAGCCAGTGTAGTTTAGCAAGTAAGGGGGATCCATGAGCTCTCCAACAGTTAACAGTGAGAACAAGTTTGGCAGCTCTGTATTGGATACTGGTGAGGCGTTTAAGATGTGCTTTGGTGATTCCAGATAACAGGGAGTTACAATAGTCGAGACGAGAAGTGACAAGACAGCGAACCACATGGTGACAAGTATCATGATCAATGTATTTTCGAATCCTTGCAATGTTGCGCAGATGGAAGTTAGTAGAGCTACATACTGAATTAACTTGAGATGACATTGACATGACAGGGTCAAACATGACACCCAAATTCCGAATATTAGTTGAGGGGGTTACCGTAGAATTTCCAATGTTAAGAGAAACATCTTTAACATGTGACAAGTTGTTTTTAGAGGCAGCAACAAAGAACTCTGTTTTCTCAGCATTCAGTTTCAATTTGTTTGTGTGCATCCAGACTATGATGTCATCTATGCATGACGTTAGTATATCCAAGGCTTTCTCTTTTTCACCTGGCACAGTTGGATTGAAGTCAACATACAATTGTGTATCATCGGCATACATGTGGTAATTGACATTGTGCCGACGAATAACTTTGCCAACAGGATGAGTGTAAAGAGAAAACCCCATAGGTCCAATGACCGAACCCTGGGGTAGTCCGTAATCCATAGTATGTTCACAAGAATACGATCCAGAGACTACGACACGATTTCGTCGACCTTGGAGATATGAGGAGAACCAATTGAGGGCCGTATCCTTGATGCAAAAAGTGTCCGAAAGACGATTTAGGAAAATCTTATAATCAACAGTGTCAAAAGCTGCACTAAGGTCAAGGAGTACAACGAACACAGCTCTCCTTTGATCCAAAGCACACATAATGTCATTCTTAACTTTAAGCAAAGCTGTCTCTGTACTATGATGGGCGCGATAAGCAGACTGGAAAGTCTCATTCAGATGATTGTCAGCAAGGTGATCATTTAGACGTGAAGCGATGACTTTTTCAATGATTTTAGACCACATAGGTATATTAGAAACTGGTCTGTAGTTTTTCAATTGATTAATATCCAAAGATGGTTTCTTGAGGGTGGGTTTGATGATTGCCTGCTTTAGAACATCCGGAAATACACCAGTTGATAAAGACAAGTTAACAATATAAGTCAGCTTTGGTACAATGATGTTGATGCATTGCTTGACCAACCATGTTGGCAAGACGTCCAAAGAACAAGACTTGTTTGGCGATCGGGAGATAATTTTGCAAATCTCATTTTCATCAACTGGTTCAAAGTTATTCAGAATAGTTATAGCATGAACAGTTTCAGACTCGTTATCAATTGGATTGGAGTCTGCAAAATCAGTGTTATTATCGAGATCGTTACGAATCTTGACAATTTTGTTCTCAAAGAAGTCAGCAAATTTGTTGGACAGGTGCTCATTTGAATCACACACAGGCAGAGATTGTTTAGTCTTATTATTGTTCAGCAAAGTATTAGTGATTTGAAACACCTTTTTCATATCAGCAGATTGCAGTTCGTTCTTGAAGAACTCCTGCTTCGCTTTCTGAATCAAGTTAACGACATGTTTGTGATGAGAAAGATAGCACTGACGATTTTCCTCATTGGTGTGTTTCTTAAGGGTTCGCTCAAGTCGACGGCGTTGCCGGCGAGCTTCATGAATTTCATCATTGTACCATTGATGTCTGGGTCGAAGCGTGCGGGTTTTAGTTTCAGCAGGAGCATGTTTGTCTACCACTCCTTTGATAGCATTGTTGAAGGCAAGAATGGCATCATTGACATCGTGTAGATCTGATGTAATTGATCTATCAAACTCAAATGCAAGCTCATTACGAAAAGCATCCATGTCAATGTTGGTAAAATTGCGGACAGTTGAAGTTGTCTTTTGGTGATCCAGTTTCCGTTGGTTTAAGTTAAAACTAACTACATAGTGATCAGATTCAAGAATTCGTTGAACTAAACAGTCATGTATAAGATCAAGATCACTTGAGCGTGTAATTACTAAATCCAAAACATGACCATACCTATGAGTAGATTCATGAACATGTTGATGCAAATTAACTGAAGTAAGTATGTTCATAAAGTGAGTTACATCAGGTTTATCTGGAGTGTCAATGTGTAAGTTGAAATCTCCCAGCGCAACAATATCCATTGATAAAAGGTTGAGATCAATGAGAAATGAATTCATTTCTTCCAGAAAATCCTTTGTTTTGAGTCCATTGGCAGGTGAGGGGGGAGGCCGATAGATAACAGCAAATGTTGTACTGTTATTACCATTCTTGATGCAAACATATTCAAAAGTTCCAGCTATAAAATCCATTGGTTTGACACAAAGCTTAAGCGAAGCCTTGAACAAAATGCCAATTCCTCCATGGTTAGATTCACGGCGTGGGTGGTTGAGAAAGGAATATCCAATGGGAGTGAGTTCCCCAATGATAACAGAGTCATCATGAGCAAGCCATGTTTCTGTGATAAATAAAATATCTACATCATGATCGATAACAAAATCAGCAATTGAGGTGGTTTTGTTGCGCACTGAATGGGCATTCCAGAGTTTAATACTGAGACGTGAGAAGTCTTTGCGTGGTATTGGCCGTAACTTACTGAGGTCAGCTGATCTAGGAAATGTCTTGTTTCTGTTGGGAGAGTGACGATGAGACGTGATGACTGTGATTGGATTAGAACCTCGGTTCAAATTACCATTACATTCACCGTTCTGCCATGGTTTGCGACGGCCACCTCGTTTACCACGATATTTGGGACGGTAAGACGATTGGATTGGAAGAGATTTCAGGCAATTCCACAAAGTTAAGGGTAATGAAGCAGCTGCTTGATAGGAGAGATTGTTAAGTGCCAGGAGTTGATCACGGTCATAAGTTATTATATTATTGTTGCATGTATTAACAACATCCGTTGAATGTCTTTCTTTTGTCAAATCTGGGCCAGGGTTGGGATTTATATCTCCTGCAACAAGAAGTTCCAACTGAAATGTAGCACTATTGTTGCTATGGTATGGAATCCTTCTTCCAAGGAACTTATGATGATGGTGAGAGTTTAGTAAACTCTCATAAGAGTTGCAAGTGAAGATGTGTGGTACATCATGTACTAGTGGAGACCAGTAGGTTGGCTTAGATCCATTTGCATGTTTAGCCTCTGACATGCAAGTTGGTCCCTTGAATAGCAGCAGGCTGATTGTGAGGATTACCTGCAGAGTTCCCATTGTTCAAGCTAGGCAATATATGTCCATACAAAAGAAGGTAGGTGTTAAGTAGATGCAGCTCAGGTGATATGCAGTAAACTATCAGGATGACTCACATATTCACGGTTGAGTGACCAGTAAGCAATAAGTTTAGATATCCATTGCTAAGATTGAAGAAATCCAAAGTTATTTCCATTGCTTGCACAAGAAGTATCCAGCTAAAGTACACATAAAAAGTCTAGTAGATTCCACAGAGAAAACTCAACAACTGGTCAAAAATTGTAGGCAAAGCAATAACTACAAGCAGTATAAATCTTGCACAAGGTTAAGAGACAAATGGAGGTGCTGCCATCCAGTGGGGCGCCCTCAAAATGTATTTGTACATGTACATGATCTATAGTTCAGTAGAGGAAAGCTGTAAAAATTGAACTGTTTACACCTGTTTACACCGTTTACACTCGCGTCGGACTCACGAACCGATGCGCTCTGTGGCGATCGGATGCGATTGTGGTCGCGATGCCTTTCACGATCGTTATCGAGAGTGATCACGATTTGAGCCACGATTGGACCCCAACGGGTATATACAGCCCGACTGACGATGGACTTCATTGTTTCTTGAACTTCTACAGATTGAAGACTACAACCCACAATCAGATCGCAGCGCATCTCAACAGAGGTGGTGTTTATCTTGTCCAAGTTTGATCCCGATCACCACGATTTAGAAGCACAATTAGATGTAATCTGTCGCGCTTTGTTACGATCCATTACGATCTGATGCAATGATCACGATTGAAAATTAGTCGTGTTGATCGTTGAAATTGTTTAAACCGTCTAAATATTTCCTACTACGATCAACACGATTGCCACGACTGACATCAAGATCTGATAAGATCGGATAGGATCACCACGATAACTCCACGATTAAGACCACGATTTAAATCGTGGCGTGAATCGTGATAGTGAGAACCTAGCATAAACACAGACAATCGTGGACGTCGGACAACCGAATTTGGGGGCAAACAATGGTCTTACTTCAAGCACTAATTTCCTGGGATGAAATTTGGACCAAATATAGTTTGTGAGTAAAATATATGAATCTATTTCGTGAAAAACCTTGTGGAGGTCGACCTATTCATCGAAAAAAATATACCCCGTGGAGACCTTTTGACTCCCATTGTCCACGTTGTGTTCAGGTCTTCACAGCCAGGGTACCACATTTAGAAACGTGTGAACAAAATTATGTCTCCACAAGAATACAAATTTGCGAAATATTTATTTCATTAAAGACCCAACATCGCTAGGCCTATAACGCCAATTACAGGATGGGTAAATGAGAGAAGATAATATGAATAAGTTCAGTTACAAGTACGAAAAAATACCAAGAAGAATATTTTGGAGAAAACCTACGAAATCAGGCAGAGACTGAAAGCCCAATCTACATAATTGGCCCAGGCGGGATTGACGTGCGTGTGTGTGTGGTGTTTTTTCCCCAATAGTTTCCCAACCTCGCCGAGATCATTGACTGCTTTTTATAAAAAAAAATCTTTTTCCAACTATCGGTGTTTTATTTACTCAGTGTTGCGTTTATGACGTATTGCCTTTCACATATCCACCCAATTATTTCACAAGAAAAACTCGTAATGGGTAATCAATCAAATGGACGGTATAAAGATCGCCTAAAATACATACTTCGCGTGATATAATTTTGACAAATCAACAGCGCAGGCATAAATGTAGTGTGTTATAGTAGTCCAGGGAAAATACCTAATTTTGTTTTGTTGACCTCACACAAATTGCAATATAATATTATTCACCACAGTGCAGTTCTATAAGGTCCCTAGAACGTCATACTAAAAAGCTCAAAAAATTCAAGTCGTGGAAATGACTAATTTGCATAAATCTTTAATCCCTGCCGCGTAATAAATTAAATCCTATATTTGGGTATATTATTATTATTATTTTCTTTGAAAAGTTGTTTTGGGTGATTCTACTTACATATCCTTACTTCAATAACATTTTCTAAAGCATATAAGTGACTGAAAAATAATGTGAACATAGTAATTATCAAAAATGACAACTTCGTAAACCCATAAAATGTGCGCACATTACACTGTCTTCAGATATCACCAAGTAGTCAGTATCGGTGAGCTTCAAATTCACCAAGTTTCTTACTGGCACAGTTATCATATTAAAACCTTATAGAAAATCATATGAACAATGATAACATTGTGATATTTAGCTCAGCAAACCAAAACTGGGGAAAATGGTGTGTCCATAAATTGGGCAAAAAAGTATTTAACGGGTTGCCTAACATGGGAGACGTTAAAATCAAGAAAATACCCCAAATACATTTTAACGTAGATATGATTATTGTAAGCAACACAAATCTTTAATTTGGGAGGTTTCCTTGAACTTGTTCAAATCTCTCACCTTAGGCAACCTTTCACCTATCTTTTAGCCCAATTTATGGACACACCATTTCCCCCCAGTTTTTGTTTGCTGGGCTAAATATCACAATGTTGTTGTTGTTGTAACATTTATTTCAGTGTTGCCATTACAATATATATGTACAATCTTATAAACAATTACAAAAAAAATAATTCAAGAAGTTGATAGAAACTATGTATACACACTAAGTTAAATAAAGAAGCGATATTAAAATTAAGTGACAACATTTAGGTATAAGGTTAAGCGTATAACGCTTTTGTGCCCTAACCTATGGACAGACAAATATACAAACAGGAAAACCACACAAAGGACAACAAAATACAACGAAAAGACAGACTAGTGTGAGACAAGGCAGAATTATTAGTTCACAAATAAGACCAACATTATAAGTACAAATCAAGGAATCGAGATTTAAAATTCTTAACAAAGACAGACAGAGAAGGTGATGATTTAAGCGAAATATCTAAACTATTCCAGTATGAGGTGCCTCGATGAGCAACACTATTTTTGGCCATTGTAGTTCTGTTGAAATGAACTAATAAATTTCCCCTGGCACTACTTCGAGTATTATGTACATGAACGTTATATGTTAAAGTAAAACAACAATTAAAACACGCAGGGAGGGCATTATGCATAAATTTATACATGAATTTTCCTAAATTAAGGTGGTATAAATCATTACATTGTAATAAATGTAATTTAGCAAACAATGGAGCAGAATGATCACGGTAATCATTATTCATATGATTTTCCATAAGGTTTTAATATGATAACTGTGCCAATAAGCAACTTGGTGAATTTGAAGCTCACCAATACTGACTACTTGATGATATCTGGAGACAGTGCGCACATTTATGGGTTCACGAAGTTGTCATTTTTGATAATTACTATGTTCACATAATTATTCAGTCACTTATATGCTTCAGAAAATGTTATTGAAGTAAAGATATTTAAGTAGAATCACCATAATAAACATTTTCAAAAACAATACTTAATAATAATATACCCAAACACAGGAATAAATATATTACGCGGCAGGGATTAACGATTTATGCAAATTAGTCATATTTCTACCACTTGGATTTTTAGAGTTTTGTTTAGTATGTCATTCTAGGGACCTCATAGAAGTGCACTATGGTGACAAATATTCTATTGCAATTTGTGTGAGGTCAAAACTTATTTTCCTTAAACTATAGGTGACGGCACCATTTAAAATTCATTGGTTAAAATACATGGGTCTCAAGCTAAGGCGGTTTTGAAGAAAGATATGGAAAATTTGAACTTCGGTTCAGTAGCGTTTGGGGAGGGGGGGGGGGGGGGCTTTGGGCATTGATTCGAGAAGTGGCCACTCAATGGCTTACGAAAGGGGGGGGGGGGGGGCGGCGTACACAAATATCATAGTTTTATGTGCAGCATTTAATTCCCTGTTACTTTTTGGGATGACACATTTAAAAAAAAACTCGTTGACAATCTTTGATTTTCAGAAAATAAACTTCCTGTTTTGTTGACTTGATTCTTTCACAAAGTAATTTCTTCGTTTAAATTGTATCTCACTATCTGTCATTTCCGGGTAATTGAAAATATACCTTTAAAGACGTCACACATTATTTTGTAAAGGCAGATAATTGTTTGTGAAGGCCACGCTCCTCCACGTGTGTATTTTTGTTTATACGTCGATCGTTGCACCCCGTGCAATCTCTACTTCAGTATTACGATTATGCCGATATGTACTTGAAACCCCAAAAGTGACCGGGTGCTGATGCGCTTCGAGCTCTAATTGGATATACATTTTGTATTTTGTGTGAAATGTCAACTAGAGGTAACCAGTTCCGCGTTTCCGCGGGCAATTCGAAAGGTCATTGTACGGCTACCGAGACTGCCGTGAGTTTCCTTCACATACATCTGTGAAGCTGCATCAGCGTTTCCCAGCGCCCAGTATGAGCGTTGGGTATATATATATACAAGCGAAATCGTAAACATGAATGACAAAACAAAAAATCTGGAAAAGAGCAAAATTAAATACGGTACAAGAAAACTCCTAAGACTTAGCCAGGTTGTAAACAAAATCCATGTAACTTAAAGGTAGGGTACACCATTTGCAGATATTGAAAAATGTTACTACCGAATTAAGAAATATTTTACTTATATAAAAGTAAATAATAATTATAGGCATCCAGCAAAATTATTGCGCTAGATATCTTGTAATTGTTAAGAAAATCACGATCGCCGGACGGCGATTGCGAAAAAAAAAAAAAACAACATAAGAACCACTGCCCAACGCAGGCTGAAAACGTACGCCATTTTTCTTGCTTTTTTCAGCATCCATGATTGTACAAATTCCGACATGTCATAGTTAAACGATATTTACTATAAAATACAACCCCCCAAATTCACCCATTCATGGTAATTCAAGCAATTACAAATGGTGTATACTACCTTTAAAAGGTGCTATCTGTTGCATAAAACAATAGAATAGTTGATATCAACAGTATTTGAACAACTCTCTCACCTTTTATGTCCGGGTCTGCGTCAACTTGTTGATTGTCAGGGCTGGGCTACGGGAGGAAGAATTTAAGGTTTCTATACATGTCCACGCGTGTCTTAATTGGATTGATTTAGTGTTGCCCAGTCGAATGCGGCGAAGAATAAAATCCACTTGTATAATAAAGAAGTCGAGTGCAGAATCCACCTGGTTTTCCCCCTAACAAACTCCATTTCGTCACCTTGCCTTCCGAATGACTATTCTTCAATGAGGCGTTGGTAAATGACCTTCCGCCTTATGCGCTCGATACGCCTGTTAAGTACACGCGTTCTCTATGCACTCGTCATTGTCACTGGCACTCCTGATGGCCATGTCACACCAGAACGTTTTAGGCCAACGCGTGAGTAACGTGTTGTAATTTTGGCAACACGCTGGCAAACGCTGACCAACGCTAGGCCAGCGTTAGCAACACGCTGAGCGCGTTACTCACACGCTGGGACACGCTGTCACACGCTGAGGAAAACATATTTTTTTCAACATACCTACAATTTGCAGCGTTTGCCAGCGTGTGACTGGACACGCTGGCGGCGCGCAGGAAGGTCTATACTCACGCTAGACGATCGTTATCAACCCGCTACTCACACGCTGGCGTACGCTGGCGACACGATGGTTATGGCCCTGTCACACCAGAACGTTTTAGGCCAATGCATGAGTAGCGCGTTAAAAATAGTTGATACGCTGGCAATCGCTGAACTTTCACAGAAAAAATTGGTCGTTGAATCATTTAGTTATAAAATCAAAAAGGCCTTTGAAAATAATTTGGCTCTCGCAGGGCGGGTTTATCTGTTAAGAAAGTGATGTGTTTATTAGGATGGCCCTTTTTATTTATGTGGTTCACATTTCCAATCGAACCTATTTTGGGGCTCCCAATAAAATAAAATAAATAAAAATTGTTTTATTACAAAAAAAATGAATAGTAAATGTATACAATACGGCTCTGTGTTATATGATATACGCTATTGAAACTGATTTGTTTATACACAAAATATAGCGTACATGCATCAGTGAAGTCCAAGAAGATGAGAGGATGCATTGTGTTGTCTCAAATCAAAATTTGTAGTGTACCTTATTGGTATGGCATGACTGCCACTACAGCCAGTATATTACTCATTAGAGAGCTGCATTGTGCAGCAAGTCAACTGCATCTTGGTAAAAAATTATTTTGTTTATACAGTGATACAATTCATGATAAACACACTGCATTTAACAAAATTGGAGATAGTGTATACATGTATATACGCACTTCTCGTTTTATTTATCCATCTATTCAGGTGGAACTTTGTTTTTCCTGTAATTTTTTTTTGACCAACCAGCCCAACTTCGAAGGCAAACAATAACAGAACCATAACAATATAAAAATATGACCTTACAGACAATATTGCAGACGCCCACTATCGGAATATTGTTTGCGTTTAAACAAAATAATGAACATTCATTAACCAAATAAATTTTAGTGATGAGAATATTTTAAACCATATGTTATATATGCATCCTGAGTAACTGTGTACTTTGTAAGCAAACATTTAGGTGTTTAAAAACCACAGGAGACAGGTATTTTAGGTGGCATTAACAGGATCAATTCAGTCTGCCTTGTGGGGATTATAATGTTTTTAGAAATAAAAAAATAAAATTACTCTCGAGTATTATTGTACAGAGCTAAACAATTCTCCAGAAGTCTAAATGCAAATCTCATGTCAAATCAGCAACACATATACAGTTGTAGCCGGGAAGGAGTTACTGATTCTTCTTTGTCTTTCAAACTCTTGTTTTACGAACTGGTTGGAGCAGGAATAGCGAAGTAAAACAAAATGAAGTGGTTTATGCTCACAATAGACTGAACGAAATATGCACAACATATTCACGAAGAATAAACACTTCAAGGCTCCACAGTCGGTGGAGTATGACCGCAGTATTGTCTTCCAAACTGTTATTGCCCGCACGGCAAGACATAAAATAGACAGGCTCCTATCTTTACTTTCCCTTGTCACTAGCACTGCAAACCGGCACGGCACACGGGAAACCGCGCAACGCCCACGGGACGTGATTTTGTTTATGTACCACTAATGGCCCTGTCACACCAGAACGTTTTAGGCCAACGCGTGAGTAACGTGTTGTAATTTTGGCAACACGCTGGGAAACGCTGACCAACGCTAGTCCAGCGTTAGCAACACGCTGAGCGCGTTACTCACACGCTGGGACACGCTGTCACACGCTGAGGAAAACATTTTTTTTCAACATATCTACAATTTGCAGCGTTTGCCAGCGTGTGACTGGACACGCTGGCGGCGCGCAGAAAGGTCTATACTCACGCTAGACGATCGTTATCAACCCGCTACTCACACGCTGGCGACACGCTGGTTATGGCCCTGTCACACCAGAACGTTTTAGGCAATGCATGAGTAGCGCGTTAAAAATAGTTGATACGCTGGCAATCGCTGAACTTTCACAGAAAAAATTGGTCGTTGAATCATTTAGTTATA
Organism: Crossaster papposus; assembly: GCA_037893245.1. NCBI lineage: Eukaryota > Metazoa > Echinodermata > Asteroidea > Velatida > Solasteridae > Crossaster > Crossaster papposus. The sequence goes on along the minus strand of JBAIAA010001165.1, from coordinate 132,112 downwards.
AAATCAAAAAGGCCTTTGAAAATAATTTGGCTCTCGCAGGGCGGGTTTATCTGTTAAGAAAGTGATGTGTTTATTAGGATGGCCCTTTTTATTTATGTGGTTCACATTTCCAATCGAACCTATTTTGGGGCTCCCAATAAAATAAAATAAATAAAAATTGTTTTATTACAAAAAAATGAATAGTAAATGTAAACAATACGGCTCTGTGTTATATGATATACGCTATTGAAACTGATTTGTTTATACACAAAATATAGCGTACATGCATCAGTGAAGTCCAAGAAGATGAGAGGATGCATTGTGTTGTCTCAAATCAAAATTTGTAGTGTACCTTATTGGTATGGCATGACTGCCACTACAGCCAGTATATTACTCATTAGAGAGCTGCATTGTGCAGCAAGTCAACTGCATCTTGGTAAAAAATTATTTTGTTTATACAGTGATACAATTCATGATAAACACACTGCATTTAACAAAATTGGAGATAGTGTATACATGTATATACGCACTTCTCGTTTTATTTATCCATCTATTCAGGTGGAACTTTGTTTTTCCTGTAATTTTTTTTGGACCAACCAGCCCAACTTCAAAGGCAAACAATAACAGAACCATAACAATATAAAAATATGATCTTACAGACAATATTGCAGACGCCCACTATCGGAATATTGTTTGCGTTTAAACAAAATAATGAACATTCATTAACCAAATTAATTTTAGTGATGAGAATATTTTAAACCATATGTTATATATGCATCCTGAGTAACTGTGTACTTTGTAAGCAAACATTTAGGTGTTTAAAAACCACAGGAGACAGGTATTTTAGGTGGCATTAACAGGATCAATTCAGTCTGCCTTGTGGGAATTATAATGTTTTTAGAAATAAAAAAATAAAATTACTCTCGAGTATTATTGTACAGAGCTAAACAATTCTCCAGAAGTCTAAATGCAAATCTCATGTCAAATCAGCAACACATAATGCAGTTGTAGCCGGGAAGGAGTTACTGATTCTTCTTTGTCTTTCAAACTCTTGTTTTACGAACTGGTTGGAGCAGGAATAGCGAAGTAAAACAAAATGAAGTGGTTTATGCTCACAATAGACTGAACGAAATATGCACAACATATTCACGAAGAATAAACACTTCAAGGCTCCACAGTCGGTGGAGTATGACCGCAGTATTGTCTTGCAAACTGTTATTGCCCGCACGGCAAGACATAAAATAGACAGGCTCCTATCTTTACTTTCCCTTGTCACTAGCACTGCGAACCGGCACGGCACACGGGAAACCGCGCAACGCCCACGGGACGTGATTTTGTTTATGTACCACTAATGGCCCTGTCACACCAGAACGTTTTAGGCCAACGCGTGAGTAACGTGTTGTAATTTTGGCAACACGCTGGGAAACGCTGACCAACGCTAGTCCAGCGTTAGCAACACGCTGAGCGCGTTACTCACACGCTGGGACACGCTGTCACACGCTGAGGAAAACATTTTTTTTCAACATATCTACAATTTGCAGCGTTTGCCAGCGTGTGACTGGACACGCTGGCGGCGCGCAGAAAGGTCTATACTCACGCTAGACGATCGTTATCAACCCGCTACTCACACGCTGGCGACACGCTGGTTATGGCCCTGTCACACCAGAACGTTTTAGGCAATGCATGAGTAGCGCGTTAAAAATAGTTGATACGCTGGCAATCGCTGAACTTTCACAGAAAAAATTGGTCGTTGAATCATTTAGTTATAAAATCAAAAAGGCCTTTGAAAATAATTTGGCTCTCGCAGGGCGGGTTTATCTGTTAAGAAAGTGATGTGTTTATTAGGATGGCCCTTTTTATTTATGTGGTTCACATTTCCAATCGAACCTATTTTGGGGCTCCCAATAAAATAAAATAAATAAAAATTGTTTTATTACAAAAAAATGAATAGTAAATGTATACAATACGGCTCTGTGTTATATGATATACGCTATTGAAACTGATTTGTTTATACACAAAATATAGCGTACATGCATCAGTGAAGTCCAAGAAGATGAGAGGATGCATTGTGTTGTCTCAAATCAAAATTTGTAGTGTACCTTATTGGTATGGCATGACTGCCACTACAGCCAGTATATTACTCATTAGAGAGCTGCATTGTGCAGCAAGTCAACTGTATCTTGGTAAAAAATATTTTGTTTATACAGTGATACAATTCATGATAAACACACTGCATTTAACAAAATTGGAGATAGTGTATACATGTATATACGCACTTCTCGTTTTATTTATCCATCTATTCAGGTGGAACTTTGTTTTTCCCGTAATTTTTTTTTGACCAACCAGCCCAACTTCAAAGGCAAACAATAACAGAACCATAACAATATACAAATATGATCTTACAGACAATATTGCAGACGCCCACTATCGGAATATTGTTTGCGTTTAAACAAAATAATGAACATTCATTAACCAAATTAATTTTAGTGATGAGAATATTTTAAACCATATGTTATATATGCATCCTGAGTAACTGTGTACTTTGTAAGCAAACATTTAGGTGTTTAAAAACCACAGGAGACAGGTATTTTAGGTGGCATTAACAGGATCAATTCAGTCTGCCTTGTGGGAATTATAATGTTTTTAGAAATAAAAAAATAAAATTACTCTCGAGTATTATTGTACAGAGCTAAACAATTCTCCAGAAGTCTAAATGCAAATCTCATGTCAAATCAGCAACACATAATGCAGTTGTAGCCGGGAAGGAGTTACTGATTCTTCTTTGTCTTTCAAACTCTTGTTTTACGAACTGGTTGGAGCAGGAATAGCGAAGTAAAACAAAATGAAGTGGTTTATGCTCACAATAGACTGAACGAAATATGCACAACATATTCACGAAGAATAAACACTTCAAGGCTCCACAGTCGGTGGAGTATGACCGCAGTATTGTCTTGCAAACTGTTATTGCCCGCACGGCAAGACATAAAATAGACAGGCTCCTATCTTTACTTTCCCTTGTCACTAGCACTCCGAACCGGCACGGCACACGGGAAACCGCGCAACGCCCACGGGACGTGATTTTGTTTATGTACCACTAATGGCCCTGTCACACCAGAACGTTTTAGGCCAACGCGTGAGTAACGTGTTGTAATTTTGGCAACACGCTGGGAAACGCTGACCAACGCTAGTCCAGCGTTAGCAACACGCTGAGCGCGTTACTCACACGCTGGGACACGCTGTCACACGCTGAGGAAAACATTTGTTTTCAACATATCTACAATTTGCAGCGTTTGCCAGCGTGTGACTGGACACGCTGGCGGCGCGCAGAAAGGTCTATACTCACGCTAGACGATCGTTATCAACCCGCTACTCACATGCTGGCGACACGCTGGTTATGGCCCTGTCACACCAGAACGTTTTAGGCAATGCATGAGTAGCGCGTTAAAAATAGTTGATACGCTGGCAATCGCTGAACTTTCACAGAAAAAATCAAGTGGAACCGTGATTTCAGCGTGTTCTTACAGGTTGATCATCGGGTACATAGCGTATGCCAGCGCGTGAGTAGCGTGTGAGGAACGCGCTCAGCGTCTGAGGAACGCATCACTGATTTATAGTGAAAATACGACAGCGGGTCGCCAGCGTGTGAGTAGTGGGTTGGTAACGATCGTCCAGCGCGTTCGACGCCTGAGTAACGACCTTCCTGCGCGCCTGTAACGACCATTCCAACATGTTACTCACGCGTTGGCCTAAAACGTTCTGGTGTGACAGGGCCATTACTGTGGTAGCGCGTCGGCTTTTTATACAACTAATCATGTGGTCGTTGCAGTACGCTTGCGCGCGTTGGAACGCGCTACTCACGCGCTGGGCAGTCGTTCATCAGTCGTCGAGCGTGTTACTAACACGTTATTCACGCGCTGGCGAACGCTATGAACCCGTTATCAACGCGTTATGGACACGCTGAAATCACGGTTTCACTTGACTTTTTCTGTGGAAGTTCAGCGTTTGCCAGCGTATCAACTATTTGTAACACGCTACTTACGCGTTGGCCTAAAACGTTCTGGTGTGACAAAGCCATAAAGCACGCAGTGATTGCGCGCGCAGGTAACATCACCAGTGATTAAGTAATAGTAAAGCTGATGTGAATATGACAATCATGATAGGAGAGAAGAACACAATTTGAGTTTATTTAGTTAGTCTGCATTTGTTATCAATCCATATGAACGGGTACAATCCAGCTAGACTAGTGTTGTGGCGATTTATTGTCACTGGGTTTCACCTGTTGTTGGTTGTATTAACAGCAACCCAACAATTTATAGGGAATTTTAATCTATGAATGAAATGAATTTATACTCCTGTTTTCTTACATGTTGTTGGTTGTATAGTAAATAATTTAAGGAATTTTAATCGGGAATCGGAACGCTTTGTGATTTCAGCTTGTCGTTTCTATAGAGCTGCCCTATGGTTCGATATGGCCTGATCATGAGGCGTCTCCTCTATTCAGGATCCTTTAAAAAGGAGATCTGATGTGAACACGTCGCACTCCGTGACGGGTCTCAAGCGGGTTCACATCACACAGGGAACTGGGTTCATCCACATTATGTAGGGACTGTTGTACATTACAGTATAGGGACAAGAAGGGTAAGATATTAGATATGGCAACTAGGGACGTTTCCTGACACGCAGTAAGTAAATAATTGTACATTTTCCGTTAGAATATAACTTTAAAATAAAAGCCGAAGTTGTAGTATAGAAACCATTCCTTTTCAATTCGTGTTATTTCAGTTGTTCAATTGACATTCAGAACTCAGGAAACCGGTACTGCTCTATCTGCTAATTCCCTAACGCCCGGTCAAATACAAAGTTCCAATTAAACAATAAGGGTCGGTATAACACTAGTTCCCTGAACATACGATTCCTCGACGTTTATACATTTCATCTTAACTGGGGTCAGGGAACCAGACTACAATAATATGGTTGTTTGTCTTGATTTTTCCAGCATCTACGAACACAAACCTTCAAACCGGTCAGAGTAAACATATTTGCTATACAATACCAACTCCCCAAATCTATCAATATCTAAACATTACAGCAAACGCAGGGGATGCTATTCTCTTTGGGAATAGGTTAGGGAGAATTTATCGAATTATTCGACCCAACAAGGGTTTGTTTTGAGGTCGAATAGCACAAATTCATTTATAAGTCGCACAAGTTGTTACTGCTAACGGAGAAGTCAGACGGCTCATCATAATGTTTATTTTGTACGAGCTATATATTTATTTATTTGTTCCATTTCTTTACCCGGGGTGTGCCCAAACTGTTTAAAACTGGTTTTCAGTGGGGCCCCGGTGTACATCATTAAATAAAATAACAGTACATATAATAACATAATACAGACGTACAAGGATATTGACAGGAATCCAAAACATTAATACTAATTCTGATTTACGAGATAGGCAAAAACTCGTCAAAAAAAAACCTTTTTGGGGGAAAAAAAGAGAACGGGAAATTCCCTTTCCGGCTCCACATTATAGTGGCAACCTAGTTATAACTACGTAGATCAGCGCAATTGGCATAATATCTAACGACGACATGTCGGCGCTCCGATTTACATGTGCTTAATGAGTTCAACGTTCGCAATTGTTCGGGCAGAATATTCCAAATATTTGCACCACTCGCAGCGAAACTTGTGGAGTAGCATTATTTTTTGGCGAAAGGAACTATCAGTGCCGTGTGGTTGATTGCCTTGTTTCGCGAATAACTGTAAGTGGTTTGAAAAATTTGTCATGTACAAAGGGGTCATTTTGTTGAAACATTTGGAGACTAGCCTTTTTTTACTTGACTCTTTTTGAAAAAGGAGCCCAATTTAGACAAGCAAACATATCCTCTGAAGGGGTGAGGAAGGTACATTTAAGGATTATCCGCGTGGGTCATTTCAGAAATTTGTTTTACATGTTATCGTGAGATATGTACCTTCCTCCCCACACCGTACAACAATAATCTAATGTTGGCATGACTAAACTAATAGTGTGTGTAGGTTGTGTTGAGGAACACAATCACGGATTCTGCTTAGTATACCTAATTTAGACACAACAGTTTTCCTTACGTGTTCGACATGTGGGCCCTAACTAAATGTTTCATCAATAATTACACCCAAACATTTATAAGACTTCACATTTTCAATACGACTACCAGCAATGCATTCATTGAAATCAACATAACGTTTGTGCCGGTTGGCTGATAGAGGGCACTAGAGCGATTCCACGGTGGTGGGATCGCCCTGGTGGCTCCTGCTGGTGCGCCCCGGAAACCCGTCTTTGGATCGCGCATACGCCGAACCAGTTCTGACCAGTTCTAGAGACCGCGTGATTATGTGAGCTTCATGTCAGTGTGTTGAGGCGAGAGTCCACAATAAACGGCAGGTATTCACCGGAAATCACGGAACACTTGTGTCCATATTCCTTCTTGTGTGTTGTGTCGACCCCAGGCAGAAATCTACGTTACATTGGTGGCAGCGGTCGGCATACAAGAGGACGGAAAAGACCAGGTGAAGTGTTCATGTTTTCGCAAAACCATGATGGTGTGGCGGCCGACTCGCCCTGCGGCGAGGAGGCGGGCTGGAGTGCGGGCCCGCGGAGCGGGGCCCAGTTTGGAAAGGATTCGGTGAATTCTGTGCATCACGCCGGGGGAGTTGGAGGCCTTCTTTAGGGATGTTTTGGGGAACTCTAAGGGGGTTATGGGGTTCCTGGAGTCTGGGTGTTTTCTTGGGAAGGAGTTGGGGAAGGATAGCGGAAAATTTCGGGACATGCGCCAAGTGCTGGGGGTTGCCGGTGCGTCCACTCCGATTCGGAGAGAGGGCGCCCTTCCCCATATTTTGTCCGGGGCCGCTACTGGATCTGACGGGGGGCCGCCCCATGCTGTAGACGGCGGCGCAGCAGACGTCTCGCTCCACACGGGGCGATTCCGAGCTGTGCCCTTGAATGCAGTGGGGGCGGGGCCTCGTCGGGACATTCCCTGGATCTTCTACAGGAATTATACCAAGTCCTGGGGGGGGGGGGGGGGGGGTGGGGGGGGGGGTGGCCCATGCTGTGAACGGCGGCACGGCAGACGTTTCGTTCCGCTCCGGGCGATTCCGAGTCGGGTCCGTCGGCGCAGTAGCGGCGGGGCCTCATCCGGACGCCCACGCTCCTTAAGCCAGTCGCAGTCGGAGGTGCCAGTCACGGTCAGTCACAGTCACAGTCGCAAGAATCAGTCGCAGTCGCAAGAGGCAGTCACAGTCGCGGCCACAGGAGCCAGTCGCAGTCGCAGGAGCAAGTCGCAGGAGCCAGACGCAGTCGCAGTCGCAGGAACCACAGTCGCAGTCGCAGGCACCAGATACAAGAGCCAGTCGCAGTCGCAGGAGCCAGTCGCTGTCGCGGGAGCCAGCCGCAGCGTTGTGCGCTTTCCGGTGCGGGTCTTCCGGGTGTGCGGCGGCAGAGCCCACCGTCTTGTTTGGGGGTAAACAAGGTCTTCGTGGGGGGCTGTGTAACGTTTGTGCCGGTTGGCTGATAGAGGGCACTAGAGCGATTCCACGGTGGTGGGATCGCCCTGGTGGCTCCTGCTGGTGCGCCCCGGAAACCCGTCTTTGGATTGCGCGTACGCCGAACCAGTTCTGACCAGTTCTAGAGACCGCGTGATTATGTGAGCTTCATGTCAGTGTGTTGAGGCGAGAGTCCACAATAAACGGCAGGTATTCACCGGAAATCACGGAACACTTGTGTCCAGATTCCTTCTTGTGTGTTGTGTCGACCCCAGACGAAATCTCGTTACAATATATTTTACCAATATTGTACCAATAAGGATGCATTTGGTTTTGGTGGCATTTAATTCTAGCTTGTTTCTTACGCACCAGTTGTGAAAACTAGTAAGAGCTGTATTTTAGCTACTTTCTATTATATTGATGTTGGAGGAGCTACACGTTAATGTGGAGTCATCAGCATACATAAATAAGTTGCAGTTTGGGGCAATACAAAATGGAAGATCACTAGTATAAACAATGAATAAAAGTGGACCTAGAATCGAACCCCGCAGAACACCAGTGTTTACGGACAGGACCTTTGATATGGTGCCGCCAATATTCACAGACTGACTACGATCACTTAGGTACGACTTAAACCAATTAATTACAGAAGATGACATGTTCATCCTTTCTAGTTTCTTTAGAAAGATTTCATGATCAACACAATCAAATATTTAAAGGTCTACAAACACACTGCCTGTAACTTGGTTTTCATAGTGTTTTCATAGTGTTTTCATAGTGTTTTCATAGTGTTTTTATAGCGTGAACATACTTGATTCCACAGTATGAAAACAGTGTTTTCATAGTGTTTTCATAGTGTTTTCATAGTGTTTTCATAGTGTTTTCTGACAAGTCTGACCAAAGTCTGACCAAACACTATGAAAACAGTCTGACCAAAGTCTGACCAAGTCCGACCAAGCATCCGACCAAGCAACTAAGCATCCGACATCGAAACATTCGACCAAGCATCCGAGCATCCAAGCATCCAAGCAACCAAGCATCCAAGCATCCAAGCATCCAATCATGTTCCATGTTTTCATAGCGTGAACATACTTGATTCCACAGTATAACACAGTGTTTTCATAGTATTTCCATAGGGTTGTCATAGTGTTTTCTGACCCAAGTCTGACCAAAGTCTGACCAAGTCCGACCAAGCATCCGACCAAGCATACAAGCATCCAAACAAGCATTCAAGCATCCGACCAAGCATCCAAGCATCCAAGCATCCAAGCATCCAATCATGTTCCATGTTTTCATTTGACCAAGCATCTAAGCATCTGACCAAGCACTAAAGCATCCGACCAAGCATCCAAGCATCCGATCAAGCATCCAAGCATCCGATCAAGCATCCGACCAAGTATCCCAGCATCCAAGCATAGTGTTTTCATAGTGTTTTCGTAGTGTTTTCATAGTGTTTTCATAGTGTTTTCATAGCGTGAACATCCTTGATTCCACAGTATGAACACCGTGTTTTCATAGTGTTTTCTGATCAAAGTCTGACCAAAGTCTTACTAAGTCTGAACAAAGTCCGACCAGGTCTGACCATAGTCTGACCAAGCATCCAAGCATCTGACCAAGCATCTAAGCATCCGACCAAGCATCTAAGCATCCGACCAAGCATCTAAGCATCCGACCAGGCATCCAATCATCCGACAAAGCATCCAAGCTTTCGACCAAGTATCCAAGCATCCGACCAAGCATCCAAGCATCCGAACAAGCATTCAAGCATCCGACCAAGCATCCAAGCATCCGAACAAGCATTCAAGCATCCGACCAAGCATCCAAGCATCCAAGCATCTAATCATGTTCCATGTTTTCATAGCGTGAACATACTTGATTCCACAGTATGAACACAGTGTTTTCATGGTGTTTTCATGGTGTTTTCGTGGTGTTTTCGTGGTGTTTTCGTGGTGTTTTCGTGGTGTTTTCGTGGTGTTTTCGTGGTGTTTTCGTGGTGTTTTCGTGGTGTTTTCGTGGTGTTTTCGTGGTGTTTTCGTGGTGTTTTCGTGGTGTTTTCGTGGTGTTTTCGTGGTGTTTTCGTGGTGTTTTCGTGGTGTTTTCGTGGTGTTTTCGTGGTGTTTTCGTGGTGTTTTCGTGGTGTTTTCGTGGTGTTTTCGTGGTGTTTTCGTGGTGTTTTCGTGGTGTTTTCGTGGTGTTTTCGTGGTGTTTTCGTGGTGTTTTCGTGGTGTTTTCGTGGTGTTTTCGTGGTGTTTTCGTGGTGTTTTCGTGGTGTTTTCGTGGTGTTTTCGTGGTGTTTTCGTGGTGTTTTCGTGGTGTTTTCGTGGTGTTTTCGTGGTGTTTTCATGGTGTTTTCATGGTGTTTTTATGGTGTTTTTATAGAGTTTTTATGGTGTTTTTATAGAGTTTTCATAGTGTTTTTATAGTGTTTTTATAGTGTTGTCGTTGTGTTTTTATAGTGTTGTCGTTGTGTTTTCATAGTTTTGTTATAGTGTTTTCATAGTGTTTTCATAGTGTTTTCATTGTGTGTTCATAGTGTGTTCATTGTGTTTTCATAGTGTGTTCATTGTGTTTTCATAGTGTGTTCATAGTGTGTTCATAGCGTAAACATACTTGATTCTACAGTTTGAACACAGTGTTTTCATATTGTTTTGATAGGGTTTTCGTAGTGTTTTCTGACCAAAGTCTGACCAAGTCTGACCAAAGTCTGACCAAGTCCGACCAAGCATCCAACAGTGTTTTCATAGCGTATGTTACGGTCATCTACAAGCTACTGTATAAATAAGGACAGATGTTAGTGTTATTTACTTCCTTTTGTTATTCTAAGTTTCCCTTCGAAGAAGACTACTGTATAGCAACCCGGAGCCAACTATGTTCCCTTCTGTTACTTAAATTCCATGATTACATAACAGTGGGAGCGGGAATTTGGACAGTAATAAATAAATTCGAAACCAGAAACGAGGATGAGCGGACGTGTTATTTCGCTGGCTCTAACTACCGTGATAATTGGCGTAGTCGGCAGGATGAAGTCGATATATAGTCAACTTTCTTTACCCTTCTTATTCGAACGGAGTCAAGGATCAATGAACTGAAATATCGACCGGAATGTACTGTGCAAGTTGTGTGGATGGATTGGTGGCGACTCTACTACTGTGACGGGTGTGGAGTCCATCTTCCCCTATGTGGTCTTACGTACAATGTGTGAATAGACTGCTTCCCCTGCACGAGAACTACACGCCGAACATGTCAATCATTCTACGACACGCGTCGTACGCATTCATGTCGTGCTTCTCGCCCAGATTGTCATGATTGTACACCATTTGCGTTGCTGAATTTATCTAGCAGTAATTCTTCGGACAGTTGCAGGACTTTCTGAGGTTATAAACTGTGAGTTTTCTGTTTTATGATTGGAGAAGAGTCGTTTTTCCGATCCGAGTTCGTGATAAAACGAATTTGCAAAGCTTTGTGTAACGTTAGACTGTTGCGTACACAAGTACCATGGAGGTCTGTTTTCCTTTCTCCATGCACACACAGCTTAACTCGCCAATGACTGGAGTGGAGGAATAACTTGAGGCTGGATCGAACTTTGCCAATAACAGTATTTAAGTTTGAACTGAGTCTTAGCGTAAATATTTAAACTATTTAATTAATACACCAGTGTGTTTATATTTGTTTAAATTATCCGATTATTCAATTCTGACTCGGGTCAAGTCATCAAGTTTAATTAGTGTACCACAAGTAGTAGTTTGCATTGAACTAAGTTGAGGTTTAGTCAAAATGGCAGCTGCCGACCATATATACCCTTTCACAAGATGACAGTTGCTGAATTGAAAGATGAATTAAGTACCAGAGGTATGGATTCTTTGGGGAAAAGTATAAGATGAGATGATTATAGATTTGTATGCAAATGAAATTGACAGTAAGAAGCTGGGGACCGGTTCAGATTCTGATGATGGGGGTACAATTCACAAGACTCCGACACACCTAAAACCTTTCGGGAGTTTAGAACAGTCAAAGTTGTATTATGAGTTTATGACAGAGCAAAAATCTCAAGAAAGAGAAGAAAATGAAAAACATAGACAACTTGAAGAGAAACGGTTGGAATTAGATAGAGAAAGGTTGGAGGTAGACAAATTGAGATTGCAACTAGAACAAAAGGCCCAAGAGGAAATCCTGAAGCAAAAACAGAAGCAGCATGAAGAGACATTAGTTAGTAAACTTGAAAGTGAAAAGAAAAAACTAATGCAATCTTTGCTGACCAAAATGCAACCGCTTAAGGATGGTGAAAGAATTGAAGTTTATTTAGAACAGTTTGAAAGGTGGGCAGTAACTCGGTCCATTCCCAAAAAAGACTGGCCTGTTTATATTCAGACATTGCTCACTGGCAAGGCAAAAGAAGCCTTAATGAGATTGAAGGTTGAAGAAACAAAAAGTTATGACACAATTAAAATTGCTGTTCTTGACGGATACAATCTTACCCCTGAAGAGTACCGCAGAAAGTTTCGATCATCACGTAAGGCAGATACCGAGTCTTACACCGAATAGGTCTTGCGCATGGAATTGGAGAGAAAGCGGTGGTTCAAATCACGTGGCGTGACAACCCGGGAAAAACTTGAGGAACTCGATGTTGAAGAACAATTCCTTCGCAATACCAATGCTCAACTCGCGATCTGGATTAAGGAGAGGGAATTTGACAACCTCAAAGAAATGACTCAAGCTGCGGACAGATATGGTCGTGCACACGACTGCCTCCGTGTAGAAAGCAAACCGAGGCTCAACCAACCCAAACAATCAGTCGTCACTAACTCAACCTATGGCAAACCAATCACCGAATCAAAGTCGACACCGAACACAGAAACGACGATGCTACAAATGCGGCAGCGAACAACATTTGGCTAAATCATGCCCAAAGAAGGGGATCAACTTTGTGGATGTTGGTGCTTCGCTGTATCTCCGCAAGTACATGTACCAGGGTACTGTTGATGGCAAGCCTGCTACACTGTATAGAGACTCCGGTGCGACAACGACAGTCGTCAATCCCAGATGCATTCGAGATGAACAGTTGCTTGGAGACGTTGAAACCGTTATTTGCCAATGGTGTTGCGGAAGAGATTCCTGTAGCTATAGTGCTGATAGAACTGAATGGCCATCAAGTTGAATCAAATGTGTTAGTAATGGACTGCCCATATGATGTCCTGTTGGGAAACAACTTGGAACATTTATGCGCATCTGTCCAAACCAGAGCCCAGACTCGTACGCAGGAAGATGCTCAGAGACATGCAGAGGAAGAGAAACGTAATCTTTGTCCTAAAGCTGCACCTCCTATTGCCATAACAAATGGACAACAAGGTGTATCACAGCCAGATCCAGACTCGTCGAGTATGTTGAATCCACATGCACCGGTGTGGAATCCGACCCAGTTGCCGAACGAAAAATGTGAAGAACAGTTGAGAAAACATGATGTGTTTGAACTTGACCCTGACAGATTGAGGGTTGAACAGAAGCTAGATACATCTCTCGCTGCTGCATGGACCAATGCCATCCCCTACACGGACATCGCTGAGAAAACGTATTGTTTCTATGTGAAAAATGAACTGCTGTATATGAAGTGGCAACCTCATGGAAGGCCTGAGTTGGTACAACATCAAATCCTTATACCGGTGAAGTACAGGGAGACAATCTTGAAACTTTCTCATGAGGTGCCCCTCGCGGGACACCTTGGTATTGCAAAAACCAAAGCCAAAATTCTGAGACACTACTACTGGCCGAACGTTGTTAAAGACATAAAGCGATGGTGTCGGACTTGTGCAAACTGTCAGAAATCAGCTTGCAACTTCACAGCTGATTGTGCTAAGTTGGTTAAGACGCCGTCCATCGGTAAACTGTTTTACAGAGTTGGCGCAGACATCGTTGGGCCGTTTTGCTTGAGTCACAGACGCAATCGGTTCGTCCTTGTCATCGTCGACCACTGTACTCGCTTTCCTGAAGCAATACCGATTCCTGACAGCGACAACGGTTTCCAAAGCCATGGTGGAGTATTTTTGCAAGGTTGGCATTCCTCACGAAATACTGACCGACCAGGGAACCAATTTCATGAGTGAAGTGATGACTCATCTGTATGAGCTATACTCGACGTCAAGCACGTAATAGCCTCAGTTTATAATCAGCAGACCAATGCAATCGTTGAACGCTTAAATGGCACATTGAAAGCCATGCTTCGTCGCTTAAGTGCTGACAAAGATGCCCAGGACTGGGACGATTACATCCCATATGTATGTTTTGCAGAGATTCTCCGCACGAGCACCTTGGGTTCTCTCCATTTGAATTGTTATATGGTCGAGAGGTGAGAGAACCACTTACTTTGGCCTATGACAAGATGACCAACCGAATAGAACAGGAAGATAGTATTGTTGAGTTTGTACTGTCTTTGGCTGACAAGGTTCGTAGAGTGATGGAAATAAAGCAACAGGAGGATGAAATCACCAAAGGCAAGGTGAAACAATGGTATAACAAAAAGTCCCGAGATAGGAAGTATGAAGTAGGTGAAGATGTACTGGGTGGCAAGTCCCCTATAAGATTTTCAAGCGATTGGGAAAGGTGACTTACCTAGTGGACACCGGCAGAGCTCGAAAACGATATAGAACCTATCATGTGAACTTGCTACGAAAATGGAGAACTCGTGAACAGTCGGACTCTCTGAATATCAACCTGTGTTTTCCAGAGGTTGGGATTCACACAAATGTCACAAGCGGTGAATGGCGATCAGTCTACATCAATGACCAGCTAGAAAGTGAGAAGCGCCGACAGTGTCAAGATGTGCTTCAGTCATACGATGATGTCTTTCCAGGGAACCCTGGGTTAACTGATTTGGCGGAATTTGACATAAAGGTCAAAGACGAAACTCCAATAAAGCAACGACCCTACACTGTTCCCCACACACAACGTCAAGCTATGAAAGATGAACTTGATCTACCCTTGAAGCTCGGTGTAATTGAGAGAGCTAGTAGTCCTTGGGCTAGCCCCACCATGTTCGTACCCAAGAAGGGGGGTCATTTACGACTAGTTCAAGATTATCGCAAGCTCAACAAAGTGACAGAGTTCGACGCCTACCCGATGCCGTTAATTGAAGAAATCATTGACAAAATTGGACAGTCCAGATTTATATCCACGCTTGATCTCACAAAAGGGTATTACCAAATACCAATCAAGGAAGATGCGAGACCCAAAAGTGCGTTCATTACGCCATTTGGTCAGTTTCAGTTTACCAGAATGGCGTTTGGTTTTAAAGATGCCCCGGCTTGTTACCAGCGCATGATGGATAGGTTACTGGAAGGCACGGAACAAGTACAAGCATTCTTGGATGATGTTGTTATTTACAGCGAAATTTGGGTAGCACATCTAGCTAAGTTAACTGAGGTGCTTGAGAAACCTGAACAGGCTGGACTGAAAGCAAACCCAAAGAAATGCAAGATTGGCATGACGCAAACAGAGTACCTTGGCAAAATGGTGGGTGAGGGTGAAGTCAGCCCTATCACAGAAAAAGTTGATGTTATCCAACAATTTTCCAAACCGCAGACAAAGACACAAGTGAGGAGGTTCCTCGGCATGCATGCTGAATTATTACAAAGACCATATCGAACATCTATCTATGAAGGCAGCCCCGCTTACAGACTTGCTGAAAAAGACCAAACCAGTCAAAGTCATTTGGACTCCAGAGTGTGAGAGTGCATTCAACACCCTGAAGTTGGCTTTGACGAGAGCTCCTGTTGTGCGTATTGCTAACCACTCGTTACCATTCTACATCCAGACAGGTGCATCATCTAAAGCTGTGGGGGCAGTTCTTTCCCAGAACTATGGTGACAAGGAACATCCTATTGCATTCCGCTCAAGAAACTCACTGAGACCCAGCAAAGATGGTCTACTATCGAACGCGAACTCTTCTCGATTGTTTTTGGCATAGAGCAGTTCAAATGTTTATGGTCGTCATGTTCTGGTTCAGTCAGATCATAAACCGCTCGCGTGGCTGCAGACAATGAACAACCAAAACTGCAGACTTATGCGTTGTTCTATGCTGCTTCAGCAATACCAGTTTACGGTGGAGCACCGTAGCGGAAAAGCCAGTGCCAACTGTGATTTTGTGAGCAAACTTGTCAATTAATGGTTTCAAGTATGTACAAGTACTCTTATAAGTGGGGTCGTATATGTATGTAGAAGTGAAAGGTGTTACCTATTTTTGAATATTGCTTATTGACAATTTGTGTTGACCAATATGTGATGTAAGTTATCAACTCTGTTCTATTTCATGTATGCTGATAAATCATATCAGTATTTGTGATATATGGATGTGAACCCAGTTATGGTAGAATTGGAGTTTGATGTCGACAAAGTGGAGTTGGTTCTTGTGACTGACCTGTAAACAAAGTTTAGTTCTCATTCACTGTTTGGCTGAATGTTTAGCCAATGAGAACTAGAGGGGGAGGGGGGTAATGTTACGGTCATCTACAAGCTACTGTATATAATAAGGACAGATGTTAGTGTTATTTACTTCCTTTTGTTATTCTAAGTTTCCCTTCGAAGAAGACTACTGTATAGCAACCCGGAGCCAACTATGTTCCCTTTTGTTACTTAAATTCCATGATTATATAACAGTGGGAGCGGGAATTTGGACAGTAATAAATAAATTCGAAACCAGAAACGAGAATGAGCGGACGTGTTATTTCGCTGGCTCTAACTACCGTGATAGCGTAAACATACTTGATTCCAAAGTTTGAACACAGTGTTTTCATAGTATTTTGATAGGGTTTTCATAGTGTTTTCTGACCAAAGTCTGACCAAGTCTGACCAAAGTCTGACCAAGTCCGACCAAGCATTTAAGCATCCAACCAAGCATCCAAGCATCCGACCAAGCATCCAAGCATTCGACCAAGAATCCAAGCATGTTTTCATAGTGTTTTTATAGTGTTATCATAGTGTTTTCATAGCTTGAACATACTTGATTCCACAGTATGAACACAGTGTTTTCTTAGTGTTTTCATAGGGTTTTCATAGTGTTTTCTGACCAAAGTCTGACCAAGTCTGACCAAAGTCTGGCCAAGTCTGATCAAAGTCTGACAACGTCTGGCCAAAGTCTTAATAAGTCTGACCAAAGTCCGCCCAGGTCTGACCAAAGTCCGCCCAGGTCTGACCAAAGTCTGACCAAGTCTGACTAAGCATCCAAGCATCCGACCAAGCATCCAAGCATCCAACCAAGCATCCAAGCATCCGACCAAGCATCCAAGCATTCGAACGTACTTGATTCCCCAGTATGAACACAGTGTTTTCATACTGTTTTTATAGTTTTTTCATAGTGTATTGAAAGTGTTTTCATAGTGTTTTCATAGTTTTTTCATAGTGTTTTCATAGAGTTTTCATAGTGTTTTCATAGCGTGAATATACTCGATTCCACAGTATGAACACAGTGTTTTCAAGCATCCAAGCATCCAAGCATCCAAGCATCTAAGCATCCAAGCATCCAATTTTCATAGTGTTTTCATAGTGTTTCCATAGCGTCAACATACTTGGCCAGACTTTGGTAGGACTTGGTCAGACTTTGGTCAGAAAACACTACGAAAACCCTATCAAAACACTATGAAAACACTATGAAAACACTATGTAAACACTATGTAAACACTATGAAAACACTATGAAAAGACACTTTGAAAACACTAGGAAAACACTAGGACAACACTATGAAAACACTATGTAAACACTATGAAAACACTATGAAAACACTAAGCATCTTTGGATGCTTGGTCGGATGTGTGGTCGAATGCTTGGATGCTTGGATGCTTGGTCGGATGCTTGGATGCTTGGATGCTTGTCGGATGCTTGGATGGATGCTTGGTCGGATGCTTGGATGCTTGGTCGGATGCTTGAATGCTTGGTCTGATGCTTGGGTGCTTGGTCTGATGCTTGGATGCTTGGTCGGATGCTTGGATGGTTGGTCAGACGTTGGTCAGACTGGGTCAGACTTTGGTCCGAAAACACTATGAAAACAACAAGAAAACACTATGAAAACACTGTGTTCATACTGTGGAATCAAGTATGTTCACGCTAAGAAAACACTATGAAAACACTATGAGGAGACTATGGAAACACTATGAAAACACTATAAAAACACTATGAAAATACTATGAAAATACTATGAAAACACTATGAAAACACTATGAAAACACTATGAAAACACTATGAAAACACTATGAAAACACTATGAAAACACTATGAAAACACTATGAAAACACTATGAAAACACTATGAAAACACTGTGTTCATACTGTGGAATCAAGTATGTTCACGCTATGAAAACACTATGAAAACACTATGTTCATACTGTGTTCATACTCGCACTATGAAAACACTATGAAAACACTATGTTCATACTGTGGAATCAAGTATGTTCACGCTATGGAAACACTATGATAACACTATGAAAACATACATTTCGGAACACTGCTTGGATGCTTGGATGCTTGGATGATTGGATGCTTTAAATCAGAATAAACCATTTGCGCGTGACCCCGAGTTAAATTTAAATAATATCTGGTACACTGACTTGTTCACACAGCTTGGCACAGTTTAACTTTAAATTCTTCAGACCAAAGACGTTGTTGCTATATCACGTGATTCGGGGCAAGCCTTACGCGTCATACGCTAGCAACCCCCAGCTCTGGAATGGTCTGGTGTCTTTTTGCCATTCTCACCCATTGTAAACAATGTATTGGTGTTGAGCGTCTCTTACGTAACTATGCTGGGATGCTTGGATGTGTTGTCGTTGTGTTTTTATAGTGTTTATATAGCGTTTTTATAGTGTTTTCATAGTGTTTTATAGTGTTTTTTATCATAGTGTTTTCATAGCGTGAACATACTTGATTCCAGAGTATGAACAAAGTGTTTTCATAGTGTTTTCAATACAGTTTGATTTTGTGTACAAGAATGAAGTGCAACAATTCCTTGAGAGTTGATTTTCATCAGGGTATACGCAACAGTTCCATGCTTGCTACCCTCCACCAGTTCAGCGGACTCACACATCCAGGTGAAATTCATTTCAAATGAACAAAATGCCAAGTCTGTGAGAGTCTTTAAGTTTCAACAAGCGCAGTGATGAGTGGTAAGGTAACTTTACTTGAGATATTGAGTATTATCTTCAAGAGTAGTAGGGAACGTGCCGCTTGTAAACCAAATCTTAAAAACTCAATTTTGTGTGTGCCACTTTTGAACCAAATCTTAAAAACTCAATTTGGACCAAATCTTGAAAACTCAATTTTGTCTAACAAAAAAAACTCTTGCGAGAATCTTGTGAGCGCCCTCTATGGGTTTGACAAAAAATCTAAAATTAATTTTAAAAAAACAGCGCCCTCTATGGGCTAAATTAATTTGTTTTAAACAGCGCCCTCTATGGGTTTGACAAAATCTAAAATTAATTTAAAAAAACCAGCGCCCTCTATGGGCTAAATTAATTTTTTTTAAACAGCGCCCTCTATGGGTTAAATTAAAAAAACAATAAATGACAAACTCTAAAATTAATTTCTAAATATCAGAAGTTGGTGCGTAAACCGAGCTATAAACACACGACGGTTTTTACCGATTGCAATCTATCGTTTATCGAAATGTATAAGACCAAGACGGTATTAAACAAACCTATTTATGCGGGGGTGAGTATTTTAGACCTCTCAAAAACTCTCATGTACGACTTTTATTATAACCACCTCAAAGAGACCTATAGAGACCGAGTAGGGTTATTTTATACCGATACAGACAGTCTACTCTTGAGCGTTGAGACGGACGATGTTTACGAAGATATAAAAAAAGACTCGGAGTTATACGACCTGTCAAACTACCCCACCGATCACCCCTTTTACGACCCTAAAAACAAAAAGGTCATCGGTAAATTTAAAGACGAGTTTGGTGGAAAACCAGTCAGCGAATGCGTTTGCTTAAGACCAAAGATGTACTCGATTTTAACCTCTGACTCTAACCTTAAAAAAGCCAAAGGGGTCACAAAGTCGGTCACCGACAAAAAATTAAGTCACGATCGTTATCTCGACTGCCTCAAAAAAAAAGAATCTCAGCTAGATAAGATGACGTACATCAGATCAAAAAATCACGTCTTGCACACCATTGAGCAAAACAAACTGTCGTTGAGTCCGTTAGACACAAAGCGGTATATACTCCCGAACGGTTCTACTACTCTAGCTTTTGGTCACTATAAACTTGGAGGTAACTCGGTGTCCGGAGGCACAACCTGAAGCTCTTGACTAACGAAACTTCGATTGGGACCTTTTTTGAGATAATAAAGAGTGGGCTGGTTGTCTACTTTGATCGTGCGATCCAACCCAAAAACCTCTAGACTCCAAATAGGATCGGTCGCTCGCCTGCGTTCTCCTCCCTCTAACTCACCAGGTGCGTAAAGATATCTAAAAATATCGCCTTTTCTCACCAACTCTTTTTCTACTTTGTCTGCGAGAGAAGAACTCATTTGACGAACTTGCGTTTCTTGCATCGCTAGCTTGGGAGTGAGTGGCTCGTAGTCTTCCGTCGTTATCAATCTGGTGGTTTCGTTGTTTAACGCCTTAATCACGTCGGGCAATCGTTTAACCCAGAGTCGCGATCTCTCCGTCGGATTAACAATCTCTGCAGCGTATTGATGGCCAAACAATCTCTCTGCCAAAGTCCTGTTAAATCTTTCTACTATTGCCTGCGCTCTGTGGTTGCCCGGCTCTCCCACTTGTATCGCGACTTTTTTCTCTTCTAGTTGCTTTTTAAAAGCACCTTGAAATTCTTTACCCGCGTCTACTTTTAACAGCTTGGGCCAAGTCAAAGGTGACCTAGCGTAAACTCGAGCTAAAGCGTCGGCGACTTGGGTACTCGTCTTGTTGGTCAAAGGTTCGGCCTCTTTAAAACGCGTGGCTACGTCTACGACCGTCATCGCGTACTTGTATTCTTTTTTACCGACTTTATCGTAAGGTAAAAATAACAAGTCTATCTGATGCATTTCGTTTGGCACAGCCATGGACTTGTTTAAACTCGTAGGTCTGCTTATATGCGTAGGAGGTGGTAAATAAATTTGCCACAACGCTTGTTTTCTTAACCAGTTTCTGGTTTCTTCTTTGGACGCGCCCGTTTTTTTAGCTAATTTTATAACCGCGCCTTCACCCTTCCAATAACCAGCGGGGCTGTAATACACTTTTTTAAACTTTGTTTCCATTTTATTTAACTAAACAACTTATAAAAACTTATAAACTAAACAACTGGCGGTTTTTTTTAACACTTTTTTAAACTTTGTTTTTAAACAACCGGCGTTTTTTTTTAACTAAACAAACTTATAAACTAAAAAACCTACCAACGCCGTTCCTCCCAAAACAAACGCTAACTCACCGGTCTTTTGATCTTCGCTAGGTGCGTAAAAATCAGCTAGAGTGGGCTCATGCTGCAGGCCCACGGGTACTTGTGCGTTTGAGCGAGTAACCGAGTTGTATTCCCTGAGAGCCTCGTCTATACTTTCAAAAGTCCTTTGAGCCTTTGCTTGTTTTTTGAGTCGATCGTTTAACCAATCGAGATACTTTGTCCTCGCTCTTTCCCAATTGTTTTTTGCCGTTGCCAGTTTTTCTAAAGCTAAGTCGTGTCTCTTGCGCTCTTCGTCTTGTTTTTGTTGTTTCATGCTCGAAAATAAAAAGTTGGATCCCGTGAAAGCTAAAGCGTTAACTATTGCGCCTCCGATCATCATAGCGATGCTAGCCATATTTTAAAAGAAGTAATATAAAAAATATCTATAAAAATGGACTTAGATTTCAAGAGTCTAGAAGTAGTAGTTAACTCGGTTGACCGCAGTTCTTTTATGGCTACTTTTCCAGATCTACTCGCGGACTATAAGTTACCCGTCGTTAAAACGGACGAGGTAATAAACAGATGGAAAACACAACCGATGACGTTTTATCAAAATCAACTTAATTTTGCCATTTGGTGTAGTACCACCGGAGCCGGTTTAGGGTGGGATCTTATTAATTCTATCGATCCTCTGACGAGCGCCGTATACAGATTTCACGTTTATTTTACCGTTAGAAAAATATTAGAGTTTCTCAAATGTCCTATTTTGAACGATAACGTATTTAATGCCGTAGACAACAACGTAGATCGCGGGGCTTATATCGACGCGTGTAGATTTTATTCTACGGATCCTAAAAATACTTGGATACAGACGGTAGATCTCTACTCGGGTGGATTGGGGCAGGCTTATGCTTGGGGTAAACCTTTGGGGGATTATGATACCACGGACTTGGGGATTAGTTACGGTAAATACGCGGGAGGAACTAAAATGGGGTTTGGCCCCTCACAACCTCCAGGAGGGTCTGGACGTTACAGCTCTTTTACGGTGACAAATTTGACGCAAGACGATGCCGTTGGCTCGGCGTGGAAACGTTTTATAAACCAAGAGTCTCACTTTTCCGACGTAGGGATACAAAAAATAAACGAGAGTATAAGGGCGTATGTTTACGCTCTGCTGGGAGCCCAGGCTCAAACAAAAACTAGTATTCTGACTCCGGGCACGGGGCTCGACGCCCAAACCCAGTTTGTTAATATCGTGGAAGGCTTGATTGCAACTCCGACCGATCTAGAAGAATCTATAACCCAATTTCAAGATTCGCTGCAATATGCCAGGAGTTCGTTAAACTTTGTGTTGGCGAAAGGATTATATCTCGTACCTTCGAACATGCAATTGAGGGTCGGAACCCACGAAGGATATAATAACAATATACAGATCGCGACCGCTCAGTTGGCGTTGGGATTAAACTCAAAGATAAACTCAAACGTACCCGCGCCTCTAACCGTTGACCCGCCCGCGCCCACGCCCACGCCACCACCCACGCCCGCACCCTTCCCTCCCTCACCAACACCCACGCCCGCACCCACACCTCAAACTGTTGACCCACCCGCACCCACGCCAACACCAACGCCACCACCCGAGCCTTCTTTTTCCGAAGAAAACGTTCAGAGAGATCCTCACGAGTACGAAAAAACTTCGCTGATTGTCGGTACTTTAGCCATAGCGGGTATAGGATACCTGCTTTTAGACTTGTGGTAAAAAAAAAAAGCCTTCTATTTTGCTAGAAGGCTTTTTTTTTTACCCGAGGCGCTTTTGTAAATAAACAAAAATTAAAGTTCCGACTCCCACTATAAGGGTCCACACGTGTTCTCCCAACCATCCGACGGTTTTGCTCAATACGTTAAATATCCAACTCGCTATACCGCCTAAAATTCCGGGCAAGGCGTCGAGCAGCTTGGAGCCTAGTTTAGCGAGCACGTTTGACAAGTGTTTTAGTTGCGACTGTATCCATTATTTTACGTTACCCGCGTTAGACGGTGGCGCGGGTGGTGCAGGCACAGGTGCGAGCGCCGGCGCACCGACAGACAAAACGCTCTTTACTATCAAACCGATAGCCAAACTAAACGCCGTCAAAATGCTCGCGATGGTCACGCCTTGTTCTCTAAACAACGTTCTAATTTGTTCTCCCAAGGTCGTGTCGCTATCTAAAATCCTCGTAATCGTTTCTTTTATTCTGCTCATCTGACTTCTGAGTTTTTTTGCGTTGGCAGACGCGGCTTCTAATCTATGCGATCTTTCCGACCTTAAGTCTTTTAATCTATCTCTCATTTCTTTCGTGGAACCGTCGCTCGTTGATTCAGCTAATGCCGCTTCGGTTGAGACTATTTCATCGTCGACTCGACGGAGACGCTCTAAATTTAGTTCTAAGCTGCCTCTCATCGTTTGAAGAGCTTTGTCTAAAGCCAAGATCTCTCTGATGGGTAAGCCAGTTTCTCGTTCAAGAGCTTCGACATCTCTTAAGGGTAAGCCCGTTTCTCGTTCTTCGATAAAACTGGTTTCTTGTTCTAAACTTTCGATAATTTCGCTTATAGCGTCGGCCGCTTCTGGAAGATCTTGCATCGGG
The DNA here is from genome assembly GCA_037893245.1 of Crossaster papposus. Lineage (NCBI taxonomy): Eukaryota > Metazoa > Echinodermata > Asteroidea > Velatida > Solasteridae > Crossaster > Crossaster papposus. Next base: position 108,637 of record JBAIAA010001165.1, on the reverse strand, counting down.
ATAGACTCCGTATTCTCTTCAAGTAGTTTTTCTTGTTCTTTACTAAGTGGGTTTAGTTTATAATCTTTAAAACCTAATTGGTTTCTAATAAATTCTCTACCAGCTTCTTTTTCGATGTAACTTAATGTTAAAAATCTATCGGGTTTACCTTCCATCGATAATCTTACTTCCCCGTCATCGGTTTTAAAATATAACGTGTTATCTTTTACTAAGAATTTTTCCCATTGCGGAATCATATCACTTCGTCCGTGACGTTCGTAGAATCTTTCGACTCTTGGATTCTTAATAAACACACGTGTCCCTTGTTCTAAAACATCATCTTCACGGGCTGGATCTAACGCCGACATGTCGTCTTCTTCTACCTCGTTGTCTTCTTCCTCGTAGTCTTCTACGTTTTCAAACTCTCCACCTTCAGCCATTTATATAAACAAATTAAAGTTTTTAAGAGTTTAAAATATTTGGTGGAAGTATATTTTGCGATACCAGCCAGGTTTTTACGTACATCGATCCGCTTATCGTAGCCGTTAATTTCGCTACATCTTCCACGCTCAACTTGTCGAGATCGGCCGGTTTGATCTTCAACAGTTTTTTACTAAACATGGTAAACCCCACGCTTAACATAGAGATGATAGCGGCGTGATAAAGATTGTTGACGATGCTATTAGTATCCATTTATATATATATATTTTTTAATTTTTTATTCCATTTCTACAAAATTTGAAGGTGTAGAAGAAGGAGTCTCCTTTGGGCTCTCTTGGGCTGGCTGAGGTAGAGGTTGCGGTGGTGCTGAAGCAGGTGGTGAGACTCTCTGGCTCCATATATAGAGTCCTCCTAAAACTACAACAACCACCAGCGACGTCCAAAAGCATGGCCCAACTGCCGCGTACGAAGAAGGAGGAGTAGTTTTTACGTCTATATTTTGCATCTTGACAATTTGTTCTTTTCTCTTTTTGTTGTGTTCCGCTAATGCCTTGCCTTGTTTTACTCTATCGGGATTTTTAGTTTTAGTCGTCACCGTCTGTATTTTTGAGACTTTTAGAGTCTCTGGTTGAAGAGGGTTCGAGCTCTCTGGTTGACTCATCTTTTATTATAGGTAGAGAATTATTTTTGTTAATAACTAAATGTTTAGATGTTATCAAGACACCTACTAACGGCGACAACCAAACGCCGTAGTTGTAATAAACTTCACAAAGTAAACTAGCTATCGAGCTAGATATAACGGGATCTTCCTCTAGATCTTTGGTGAGTGCGTCTTCCGAGTCTACTCGTAGACTGACACCTAGGGGTTTGATCATAGGTAGACTCGCGCCTAAAACTCTAGAGTAAATTCCCAGCACGCAGTTACCCAAACTAGTAATCATTTCTTTACCCAGTCGAGCCTCGTAATGGTTGTACATTTTTTCTTGTTTGTTCGCGTCTAGGTTTTCTATATCTCCCTGGCTAAATTCTTTACCTAAATACTTTTTAGAATCACCGGCTGATACTACACCCAACAGTCTAGTTTTATGTTTTTCCGTTTGTTGCGCCGGTGTGCTCAAGTCTAAAGTAGACAGCTCCATTTTTATAAGACGATATAATTTATTTTTTAGAGAAAAATATTCGTAAGATAAAATACACAAGGTCGACGCTATAATAAATTTGAGCGACAGATCGATCAGCACGAACATTTATTATAGCGAGATAAACTAACTTACAACTAGCTAGACAACTAGCTGTTCAACTAGCTGACAACTAGCTGACAACTAGCTGTGCAAGTACTTTACAACTAGCTGTTCAACAAAACCTCAACAAAACCTCAACTAGCTGTTCAACAAAACCCAACTAGCTGTTCAACAAAACCCAACTAGCTGTTCAACAAAACCCAACTAGCTGTTCAACAAAACCTCAACAAAACCCAACTAGCTGTTCAACAAAACCTCAACTAGCTAACAACTAGCTGGCAATTAGGTTACAAGTACCATTTAGTCGGAGGATCCGTATGTAATAATAATAATAATAATTAAAAATTTATATTGCGCCTTTTGCATATAAATGATCAAAGGCGCATTACAAAATCAGCATTATTGTAACTACTTTACAAAAATTAAAAAAACAAAAGGATTACGATAATATTAATATATATATAAAGTCATGTCAACGCGCCAGTGCCCAAACCGCAGTATGGGGATACATCTGTCTCGCCAGCAGGGAGAATATATTACTTAAGCCTAACCCTGCTGACATCGGTGAAGTCTCGATCTTTCTCGGAGACAGACGCCTCTGACCCTACCTACGGATTAAATAAGTATCTAGCTACCTGGCACGGTGACACTTAAAATATAAACTAAGACCCTTTTTGGTTTTTTTTTTTTTGTTATAAAAAATACAGACTTACTGATCAACAAATGCCTGTTCAAAAAGGTACGTTTTAATCTTACATTTAAAAGAGCCAAGTGTCTGTTCACTGCGAATGTGGCATGGAAGTGCATTTCACAGCGCAGGGGCTGCAGATGAAAAAGCTCGAGCACCCAGTGTAGTAAGCATCTTACCCCTAGGGTACTCTAACACAAGACCACTCTTACTTGACCTAAGATTATAACGAGAACATTTATTAATACCAATAAGATTTGTTATATACGCTGGTGATAGACCATGGAGTGCCTTAAAAGTAAGCAAAATAATTTTAAAATTAATTCTAAACGAAACAGGTAACCAATGTAATTCACGAAGGATGGGTGTTATATGCTGAAACCTGGATGTATTGGACACAAGTCTCGCCGCTGCATTCTGAACTCTTTGTAGTTTAATTATTTGAGTTTTCGGTAGGCCATACAATAAACTATTACAATAATCCATACGGCTAGTAACAAAGGCATGGATTAAGGTCAGTAGAGAATCACGAGATAAAAATTTGCTAATACTTCTAATGTTATGCAAATGAAAGAAAGCAGCCGAACAAGCCTTAGTAATGTGAGTATTCATGGTCAACTGCGAGTCAAACCATGACCCCAAATTCCTAATACATGATTGAGGAAAAATATCAGATTCCCCCACAGTAATGCTAGGAATGTTGATTTTGTGTAGCTGTTGTCGGGTGCCAATGACAAGAAATTCACTCTTACTATCATTGATCATAAGCCTATCATGAATCATCCATTGCCTGATATCCCTGATACAGCTTTCCATAGCGGCCACAGCTGCTAACTGACTGGTTGCCTCATCAGGCTTGAAACTTATGTACAATTGTGTGTCATCTGCATAACAATGAGAATTAGGCAGATGGCACTCAATGATATCGAACAACCGGGAAGCATAGATGGTAAAAAGCAACGGACCTAAACATGATCCCTGGGGAACACCGCAGTCAAGCGTGAAACTATCTGACAAGGTCCCATCTACAGACACACGATGTCTTCTAAGAGACAAATAAGATGCAAACCAATCGAGCGCTAAGCCAGAAACTCCAAGCTTAGACTGAAGGCGCTCCAACAAAATAGTATGGTCGATGGTATCAAAAGCGGCACTAAGGTCTAATAGAACAAGTAATGTTACGTGCTGCGAATTCATCTTCAATAGAATATCATTCTTTACCTTCAAAAGCGCCGTCTCTGTACTATGATGTTTCCTATACGAAGATTGAAATAATGGAAATAATGAATGCCTTGCCATGTGATTACTAATTTGAGCACACACTGCGCTCTCAGTTAGTTTAGACAAGAATTGCAAGTTAGTGATTGGTCGGTAGTTTTCCAAAACTGGATCAAGGTTAGCCTTCTTTAGCAAAGGAAAAACCAGTCCCTCCTTCCAGCATTCAGGGAAAACACAAGAACTAATAGACATATTTATGATACTGGTAAGCACAGGAAGTAGAACTTCAAGACAGTCACTGACCAACTTAGTTGGCATTGGATCAAGACGACATGACTTCTTCGTGGATTTACTAACAAGTTGCCTAACCTGTGTCTCTGTTAATGGAATGAAGTGATCAAGAGAGATATCATCAGATAAAACAACATTAGGAAAATGAATAGATTCATCTGCTGATCTCAAGTTATCAAGTTTGAAATGAATGTTTCTTATCTTTTGAATAAAGAAATTGCCCATCTCATTTGCTAATTCAAATTTATTGTTAGACATGGGGAGGGAAGATGAAACTTGGCACTGTTGGAGCAGTGACTTAGTGGCCTTGAACAATTTACTCTGATCGGAGCTGTTGGCCTCAATAAAGTTAGTGTAGAAGTCACTGCGAGCTTTATTCATGAGAAATGTCGCACTGTTTCTTTTAGTCTTGAAATTCGCTAAGTCATCGGGTGTCCCGGTACGCCGCCATTTTCTTTCAGACTGTCTTCTTAGCTTCATAGCCGCCTTAATGCTCGCATTAAACCATGGCACCAAAGGTCTAGTAGAAATTATTTTCGATTTTACTGGTGCATAAGTGTTAAATGTGTCAATGAGAGTATCATTGTAACATTTAACAAGTTCATCGAGACTATCGGGAATATCTGTACACAGCTTAGAAGAAGATAAGTCATGTTTTAGCAAATTTATATCAATTAATTTAGTACTCCTGTAAGAAATTGTTTTTTTCCCAATTGTTAGTGTAGTTGATTTCAGGTTACACATAACCGAAAAATGGTCAGAAAAGAGACGATCAGGAAGAGGCAAGCTATCTAGAACAATCTCAGACTGCCGGGTAATAACCAAATCCAATGTGTGTCCCGACTCATGAGTAGGTCCATTAACATGTTGTATCAAACTCATGGATTCAAGAAGTTCTAAAAAATTAATGGCAGACGGATCATCAAGAACATCAACATGGATATTAAAATCCCCTGTTATCAGAAGTCGTTGAGGGCATAGAATTAACGATTCCAAGTACACAGCAAATTCAGTCAGAAACGCATTCACAGTAACTGGATGGTTCTGAGAGTATGGGGGTCTATATATAATCACTAACCGAAGCCTATACGAATTACATTCTACTGACCATTCAGAAAATTCAAATGATTCCCTTTCCCCAGCAGCAAATTTCTTGGCAAAAATATTATTCCGGAAAAGTAAAGCAGTACCGCCTCCGATGCGATTCCTTCGTGGATGATCCAGTAACTTAAAACCAGATGGAGTTGCTTGAACTTTACAAGCAACATCCATTTCGGTTAACCAAGTCTCTGTCATGGCAAAAAGATCAGCCCCGCTAGACACAACATAATCGACAAAATCAGCCAATTTGTTTTTAATAGATCTCATATTCAAACTGCAAAGCTCGATTGGACGTTCGGCCATTAACATGGGTATTATTTTCACTGGTTGAAGTACTTGGATCCGGTTTTCTGATAAGGCTTGTTTAAGACCATAATCAGAATCTAAACGCTGACTTAGATGAACCGAAATCCTACGATCATTTACCCTACACTGTTTACCTGCTCTCTTTCCCCTAAATCGTAGAATCCCATTCATTTTAAGTATTTGAAGTTGTTCAGAATGAATGGAACACTGAGATGATCTACGTAAATTTAACAATTGGTTGCGTGAATAAGACATTTTCCTGTTATTGTGAATGTGAGGGGTATTCAAATTGGAATGCAGTTTGCCATCAACATACAACTCGTCATTGTCGGTGTGATTCAAACCATTAGGACCAGGATTAATCGAAATGTCCATAAATACTGTTATGTCTAATGGAGGATCGTGTCCGGGAATAACTAAACTAGTTTGTCCACGTTTCGACCATTTCATCAATGCCACCTTAGAGGGGTAAAAGCCAATGTTACATAAACGGATAGACGTCGAACAACAATTTGCACGGAACTGGCCGACAGAAACGTCTAAAATACGTGTAAAATGGAAAGAATAACTTGGAGTAGTATTATGGAGGATAGTACAAGGGATTTTAGTCGAATGAAAATTATACTGCGTAAATATAACATGCAAAATCGCAAGACAAGCACAAACCTGTGTTATGGCGACCATGATGCAATCACACAGCAATGAACAGACCACACGGCATATAATACAAATCCACTAAATTTCACTGAAATTGACAAACCTTAACAAAAAAAACCAAAGCACTACTTACAAACAACACTACAAACACATCACAGAAAGATTAAAACTTGATGGAAAAAGCAGAAAAAGATAAAAACCGATTTAAAAAATGCACATCTGCACAAATTTAAAAAGACTGGCAGCTACACAACAGCGCCCTCACATGTAAAATCAATTTACTATAGGGAGTGTCTTTGAGATATTGTTTTATGTCTTGTCTTTTATTATCCGGCACCACATCATTTTCGTCGAGGCAATTATCAAAACTTTTTTTGTCTTTGCAATAAAAAATAGCCACCCATTGAGTCTGTTCGCGATAATCTTTTAAAACGGTGTTATATTTTTGAGTCAATAACCAACAGCTGTGGTTATCGTGTCTACCGATAAAGGCTAATTTAGATAACATGCACACACTACTACCGCCTCTAGAACCCTTTCGATATTTCATAGCTTGATAAGCGCTGCAGTCGTCGATTAAAAACAAAGTGTGCAATCCTTTAAATTTCGTTCTGTAAAAGTCTATGGCTTCGTTCATGCTCATATTTTCGGCGTCGGGGTCGCACGCGTAAACGTTGGGGTCGTTAAAAAACCAAGGTCTCTCGTGATACGTTTTGTTGTTTGACAGAGTCGGACATATGATCACCAAGTATTCAAATTTGTTGGCATATTCGTTTTCTAGCAAGTCTAACGCAAACTTTGTTTTACCAGAGTTTGTCCTTCCACATATTAAAGCGCAGTGCGGCTTCTTCTTATTCATGTTGGCGTGTCTTTTATATAGACTAGTTTTTTATATTTAAAAGTTGACGCTGCTCAATCGACCTCCTTCTTTTATATAGAGTTATTTTATTTTTTAAAAGTTGACGCTGCTCAAGCGACCTTCTTTTTTTTATATAGAGTTATTTTATTTTTTAAAAGTTGACGCTGCTCAAGCGACCTCCTTCTTTTATATAGAGTTATTTTATTTTTTAAAAGTTGACGCTGCTCAAGCGACCTTTTTCTTTTTATATAGAGTTATTTTGTTTTTTAAAAGTTGACGCTGCTCAAGCGACCTCCTTGGATGTTAAGTTGCGCGTCCATAACCAAAAATACGTAACACTTTAGAGCGCCCGCGGTTTGAGCTTCGCGTTCCATCAATATAGAGATTCCTCCGCTTATATCGCCGATTTGTTTACCCGATCCGTGATTTTTGTTGTCGTCAGTCGATCTCATATCCAACCAAAGACCGTATCTTCTCAAAAAATAATCACCGATATCCATCTCCGTCAACCCTAAATCTTTACATATACCAGCCCCTAGCTCGGTGGATGAGTCTCCAAAGAACTTGTTGATTTCTCCCCAGTGTTGATAGCTTTTGAGACCCGAACTATAGAGTTGATTAGGTTTTCCTTCTATCGTCACGCTAACTTTGTCTATCTTTGGGTTATAAAATAGTTCGGGGGTTTTCGTAGTCGGATCTTTAAACAAAAACAGTATACCCTTGAGACTTTTAACCGCTACGTTTAAATTAAAGTTCCAAACGGTGTCCGATTTATTGATAGATCTTACTTCGTGTCTCTGAATCCTATCAAACAAAAACTGCGTCTTGTCGAGACATTTTTGAGCTAAGATTTGAGCCAAGTGCTTGTTAGAAACGATCTCGTATTCTAGCGCCAAGTTAGAGATGCGATAACTCGCTTCGGAGTCGGTAGAATTTACGACTTTGGCGTAATCGTTAAAAGTAAGTTCGTAAGACAGTTGGTCGTTCAGAGCGGATGGATAAAACGGTTGATGATCTGTGAGCATTTCAAAGTCTAGAGGAATACAAAATCTGTTTCCAAAGGCATCCGCTGTTGCTTTGTCTTTTCCAGAGTTGGCACCGGCAACCGCGTTGCCGGTGCCCACGCGTAGGCTCGATATGTTGGAAATCTCGTTTCCGGCGTAGTGATCTCTGATACCTTTGGGTAACCAAAGATCTTTAAAAATGTTATAAACGTCGGCGTCGGTCAAGTTTACGATCTCCCGACCACCGATACATATTCTTATTTGTTTTACGAGATTTCGTCCTAGATTTTTAAACAGACTTCGATCGGCATCGTCGTCCGAGGTTAGATCGATATTAAAAGCTAGTTTCGCCGAACCGGGGACGATCACGTCGTCGGAGCTCAACGACGGAAACTTGACTATTAATTTGTCGTTCGCGTCGATCGTGCTAGGATTGTGAGTTACGACGACAGTCTGACGGTTGCCTTTTATACCCCGAGGATTTTTAAGGCGTCTGTGTGGATTCAGTTTGTTTCCGTAAGTCGCGTTCATTTTTATATTAACTTTTTATTTTTTTTATTTTAAAAAAAATGCAGTCGCATACATTTGTCATGACCGAAAAAGAGCAGACTTTTGAGCTACCTCGGCCCATAGATAACGTTGAGGGTAACCGTCGCATTAAGTTAAGCAGTGTTATTTTAGACGTGGGTTTTTATAACGTCCACAAAAAAGCGTTGATAAATTGGGAGAGTTTTAAGGTTAAAACAAATGATCCGACGTCAGATCAAATTGTCGATCAAGAGGAATATTACGTTGTTCACGATCGATGGAATCTTTATTCTTTTAAATATCATATAAAAGATTTTCACGATATATCTATAGAGTCCTTATCCGATGAACTGTTTTATATATCCATTCCCGATCACAATCGCATAAAACTATCGAGTAATTTGTCTAAACTTTTAGGTTTACCCAGGGGTTGGCTTTATGGTGGTAATCATTTTGGAAAATTTAGCCTAAATCTTTACAACGCGGTTTTTTTACATTGCGAAGAACTGTCTACGCATTCAAATTTTGTTAATGGAAAACAAACCAACCTGTTGGGGAGTATACCTTTATCGGGTGATGCCGCCCGTTCAAACAATCCTCAAGATCCAATTTACGTCAAATACGACAATTCTCCGAAAGAGTTAGTAGCCGATAAAATAAACAGCCTCACGTTTTCGTTAAAAAACGGCCTTGGTGAGGTGTTAGATAATAGAGGTAAAGATATAATTTTTAACGTAGAAATATTTTAGTTACTTTTGTAAAATGACGACTAGTATTTATCCTGATCTAAAAATCGACGAAACGAGGGTGTTTCGATTGCAAAAGATCGAAGAAGTTCAAAAAGATATATTGGCGCAACGAGAACAGCGAAGCGCGTTGTGTAAAAAATACGGTAAGTTAATTACGATATTATCTACTACGGAAACGCTAGCCGAGATGAGTGGAGCAATTTGTGGGGGTTTGGGAATCGCAGCTATAAGCGGTGCCATCGCGTCACCCGTTGGTTTTGCGTTAGAGGGAGTAGCCTTGAGTTTTGGTTGCGCCGCGCTCTTGCTAAAATATTTTAGCAAACGATTTAGACGTAAAGCTAAAAAACACGACGAGATTAGAGTCTTGGCCGAGGCTAAGCTCAACAGCGTAAGAGATCTTATTTCTCAAGCTTTAGAGGACGGCGATATATCCCACGAAGAGTACGCTTTGGTGTTGAAGGAACTGAGGCAATTTAACGATATGAAAGAGGCTATCAGGTCCGGCAGCTTGCTGTCAGAAAAGAAAGGTGAGAGCGATATGGAATCCGAGATTAAAAAACGCGTGGAAGAGTTGGTGTTGAAAGAAAAAAAAGGAATTATCGAAAAACTTACAGATTCGAGATAAATATAAATTATTTCGATCAACCCCCTCCTTACCCGTCGGCGCCTCTCTTTGAACCTGGTGGGTACCAGCATAAATTATGAGCTAACACAACAACCTTTGAGCCGAGGTTGTTGTGTTAGCGTGGCTATCAGCCGCCCTTCACAGACAAAGAAAAACAACCTTTGGTCAGCGTGGCTAGTAATTTTCCATACAGCCAGCCTTTATGGAAAATTACTATAAATACGTACCGCGGCATGAGATGTTTCACATCATTTTCTGCACTTGTACAGCGAGCCAGCTCCCCGTGTGTTTTAACCCAGAAATTTCTGCATTTGTACAGCGTGAGCGTGCACTAGACACCGGATCGTCTCACTACCAGAAAAACAAAAGGTGAGAATATGTATTCTTCTAATTTTGTTTACGATCGTAGCTCAAAAGAATAATTGCTATGATATTAAAACTCTATCTATTCTTGTATTTTATTTGCTTTAGTATCATGGCGTTTCCAAGGCAAGTCCTCAAAAGACGTCGATGAAGCCAATCGTCTCATCTACTCAAGCGGCGAGTGGGTGACACCACCAACTCGTCGATGTGGCAAAAAGAAGAAGCCTTGGAAGTCCTAAACAACGAACCGAATGTAAATAATCCACCGCCACTCCCAACTTTAGAAGCCCTAGAAGAACAGCCCCAAATAAAGAAAAATGCTCCCCCGACGAAATTTTGATACGTGGTTAAAACAAAATTGCGGCTTACAAAAAGAGTGGGCAAAAATATTGAGGGAATTTTATAAACTGGTAAAGGAATATCCCAAATTACTCCGTTGTCGCTTACCATTAAATTTCTTTAGAAAAAATAAGAAGTTTATAAAGACATATTTTAGTACAAACCAAACAGTAGGAAATAGATGGAAGCACCCCACCCAGTGTAATTGCAATCAATGTGGCCCTCTGTAATTTAGAAATGACGTAATTTTGATAAAGCTATAAATAGCCCCAAAGCATACACGTGTAGAAATGATGTCATTTTGATAAAGCTATAAATAGTCCAAAAGGCTACACGTGTAGCCCTCTGTAATTTAGAAATGATGTCATTTTGATAAAGCTATAAATAGTCCAAAAGGCTACACGTGTAGCCCTCTGTAATTTAGAAATGACGTCATTTTGATAAAGCTATAAATAGCCCAAAAGGCTACACGAGTAGCCCTCTGTAATTTAGATATGATGTCATTTTGATAAAGCTATAAATAGTCCAAAAGGCTACACGTGTATGCTTTTGGACTATTTATAGCACCCTCTGTGAGGGACTCTAGAAGTTAATTTTAGTTTTAAAAAACTGTGATCAATGAGAATAAAATAAAATAGCGCCCTCTGTTGAGGGCGTTTTTTTTTAGAGTTTGTCATTTTGTTTAATTTTTTTTATAGAGGGCGCTGTTTTAAAAAAAATTAATTTTAGAGTTTGTCATTTGTTTAAAAAAAATTAATTTAGCCCATAGAGGGCGCTGTTTTTTTTAAATTAATTTTAGATTTTTTGTCAAACCCATAGAGGGCGCTGTTTTAAAAAAATTAATTTAGCCCATAGAGGGCGCTGTTTTTTTTAAATTAATTTTAGATTTTTTGTCAAACCCATAGAGGGCGCTCACAAGATTCTCGCAAGAGTTTTTTTTGTTAGACAAAATTGAGTTTTCAAGATTTGGTCCAAATTGAGTTTTTAAGATTTGGTTCAAAAGTGGCACACACAAAATTGAGTTTTTAAGATTTGGTTTACAAGCGGCACGTTCCCTACTACTTCAAGCAAACTTAGGACCTACAAGCACAGCATTTTGTAATAAAATCGGAGGTTCTATTACAGAAAATACATCACCTCCGATACCTACAAATGCATTTTCAATGCGCATGCGCAAGCAATTCCGCTGTCAATAACAAAAGAAGATCGCGTCACCACGCACGCCCACACCGCATGTCCCAGAATCCCAATAGTAAATCACCCCTTTTTCTTAGCGCGACTGACCGAGTGTACACGCATATCCATTGGCTCTTCCCAGCGTTGCACTTTACAGTCTATCAGACTTGTATTTCCGACAGTTCCGCAAACACAATGTCAGAGCCTACTAAAACCAGAAAAAAGACATTAAGGAAGATCAAATGTAGATCGTGTGGAGTTTTTCTATCGCCTTTGGAGTTCGATATCCATACGTCTTGCTTCAGATGCCGTCTCTGTTCGCGAGAAAATCCGTGTGCTATCTGTTCCAACTGGTCTGAGAATCAGTGGAAAGCTTTTACAGCGTGGCAGGACAACACTACCGCTTCGTCACCCGCACAGTTCTGCACTTCTACTGACGCTAATACTACTACTTCGGCGGTAATTCCGTGTACCTATCGTTCATCCATTCCACCAGTTTTTCCACCACTGGTGAATGTGAGTTCCAGTTCTTGCGGGTTATTTGAGAGTGTATTTTCAACGTATAACTGCCCGATCCCCGCAAGCGCAGAGCTACCATCAGAATTTCCCCGCCATGTCACCAGGGAGTCGCAGAGCCATTCACGCCCGGACTTTCACCCACCGGCCTGGTCGTACTTCCAGAATGATCCCCGCCAATTCCAATCGTTTGATCGGCCTGCGGATTCTCGCATCCAGGGGATTCATTTTCCATCCCCCGGAGTTTATTCCACAACGTTTCCACCTAATTACCCTGTCAACCGCGAGGCCATGGGCGGCCATATTTCCCCGTTCTTCGGCGCACTACGACCATTACGGGGCCGCGAATGCTGAGCAGTTTTCTCACTCTCCGCGTTGTTCCAGAGCATTTGACAGCTCTTCTGCTCGACATCATCGCTCTCGTTATGACAGGGACAACGTGGACAACGTTCCGGTTGGGAGCTATCACCGTTTTATTTATTTATTCCATTTCTTTACCCAGGGTGTGCCCAAACAGTTTAAAACTGGTTTTTATTGGGGCCCTGCATACATCATCAAATAAAATAACAGTACATATTATAAATACAAGGATATTACAGGAATTCTAAACATTAATACTAATTCTGATTTACGAGATAGGCGAAAACCCGCCAAATAAAAAAACCTTTTAGGTGAAAAATAAGAAGGGGAAATTCCTATCCGGCTCCACATTATAGTGGCAACCAAGTTCTAACTCCGTAGATCAGCGCAATTGGCATAATATCTAACACTCAGATGGCATGTCGGAGCTCTGATTTAAATGTGCTTAATGAGTCCAATGTTCGCAATTGTTCGGGCAGATTATTCCAAATATTTGCACCACTCACAGCGAAACTTGTGGCGTAGCATTCTTTTTTGGCGAAAGGAACTTTCAGTGCCGTGTGGGTTGATTGCCTTGTTTTGCGAATTACTGTAAGTGGTTTAAAAATATTTGTCATGTACAAAGGAGTCATTTTGTTGATACTTTTGAAGACAAGAATAGCCTTTTTTGACTTGACTCTTTTTGAAAAAGGGGCCGTTCATCTCGCGATTCGTCACGCTCCCGCTCCCGCATTCGACATCGTTCGAGATCTCCTTCACGGAGCCATAGTCGCTCCTTTTCTCCTTCTGTAGGCTACGTTCATTCTGGATCTTACTCTCCGATCTCCAGTGATTCGGACCTAGATTTTACAGAACTGGACACTTCCATGTCACACCGAGGGAACCTTGTAATGCCTGTAGTGAGTAATATTTTACAATTTCCTCCTCCCTCACCTAAGGAATCCTCTCGTGCATCCTTCCGTAGGGAACCCGTCAGACCTGCCACCGGAAAACATTCAGTCCCTGTAGACAGCTTCTGCTCGGATATTTTGGAGGATGTTTTCACTAAAGTCCAGGAAAAGAATTCTATCAGAGTCCCCAGACAGGAATCGTTGCTGTTCAAGCCCAATACAGATGACACCAACCGCTTCTTTACAGTCCCAATGATTTCCTCTGAAGTGAAGGACAAACTGCGTTCAGAAAACGGTTCTAAGAAAAACATCTTTCCTGATAAACGCACTAGAGATTTAAATAGATCTCTGGAAAGAATCGATCATCACATGCGCCATGGAGCCAAGGCGTCGAGTTTCTCCATCTTACTTTCGGACGTTCTGGCACGTGCCTCTGAGGATCCATCTTTAATTGACCAGGATCTTCTTCCAGTCTTCTTCAAATTCATGGATGACTGTCTAGGCAGTTGCCTACGAGAGTTTGCTGCTGGGGCGGCCATGACTTCTTCACTGCGCCGATCACTGTTACTTGACAACTTGTTCTGGCCTTCCCATGGATCCAGAGAGCGTGTTGAAGGTCTACCCCTCATTGGCAACGACCTATTCGATAATAAATTTAACGAGGTCTTAATGAAAGAAGCCAAACGCCTGAAAGCTGATGACAGAATAGATCTTCGTCGCCAGTCCTCGCGTAAGCCATCATCCTGGCCTACACAGACAGTGGGAAAAGACTATAGGAACAATCAAGGTTCCTTTCGTCGCTCCTACACCACACGTTTTCGTCGCCCCAATGTCTCTTTCAGCCGAGGTTCGACTAAATCCAGTTTTCGTCGTCAAGCCTTCGCCTCTACCAAGACAGCTCCCACTAAACCGACTTACTCCTTCAAGTCACAAGGATCTAGAGGATTCAAACGACAGTGACTGCAGGGTTCATCCCATTCTCATTCCACCGGCTCCGGGTCCGGTGGGGGGTCGACCTTTGGAATTCTCTCACAAATGGACTTGCATTACCACGGACCGTTGGGTTCTTCAGACAGTCTCTCTGGGCTATTGCCTAGAATTTACCACCTCGCCCCCTCAGTCTCACTTATTTCCTCACCGACCCACACCGGTCCCCCTCGACAGCGCTCGCCGGACTTCCCTGGAAAAGGAAATTTTAACGCTGCAAGTAAAGAAAGCCATAGTTCCTCTTCCTCGAAATTCAACCAGGGGATTCACCTCGACACTCCAAAGAAAGCTGGCGATTGGCGGCCAATCATCAACCTTCGGCCCCTCAACATCTTTATACGACCGAAGCACTTTCGGATGGAAACTTTGGCCACTGTTTTACAGTCCCTCCCTCGGGGTTGGTGGGCAACATCCCTAGATTTGAAAGATGCGTATCTCCATGTACCCATTCATGTCAACCATCAAAGGTTTCTACAGTTCATCTACCAGAACATAGCCTACCAGTTCCAGTGTCTCCCCTTTGGTCTCTCCACGGCTCCCCGTGTATTTACCAGAATCACCAAGTTAATAGCGGCAGCCCTGTGTCGTCAGCATATACGTCTTTACATCTACCTAGACGACTGGCTCATCGTGGGCCCGTCTCGGGAAGCGGCCCTTCTAGCCTTATCAAAGACTATCCAACTCACACTGGAGCTGGGATTCTTGATCAACACCGAAAAATCTTCCCTGGTCCCTTCACTGAATCAATGTTCCTCGGTGCCTCTCTCGACATGATGGCAGGCATAGCCACACCTTCCATCGAACGTTGTGTAGCTCTGGAGGAGTGTGTCCATCTGTTCCTATCATCAGTGACTCTTCCAGCTCGAATCTGGCTTCGTCTCCTGGGCTTTATGGCAAGCTTAGTGGACCTTGTGCCTTGGTGCAGAATGCACATGCGCCCACTTCAACTTCATCTACTTTACCATTATCGTCCACGGAGGGATGCCATTACCAAACTCGTTCCCATGAATCTGTTGATTCAGTCCCATCTCAAATGGTGGCTCTCGCGTCAGAATCTTCTTTGCGGTTCACCGTTTCTACGGCCCTTCCCAGCACTAACTCTGACCACAGATGCATCAAACTCGGGCTGGGGCGCTCACCTAGGCGATGTCTCCCTAGCGGGAACTTGGACCCCATCAGAACAACTTCTACACATCAATCATATGGAGCTTCTAGCAGTTCTCGAGGCCCTTCAGTCTTTGCAGGCGAGAGTTACAAACCATCTTATACTAGTCAGAACAGACAGCTCAACAGTAGTATCCTACTTAAACCGTCAAGGAGGCACTCATTCTCCGTCCCTGTGCATGCTGACATGGAAGCTTCTGAGTTGGTGCATCCTTCATCAGATTTCTCTACAAGCAAGCCACCTGTCTGGCAAAGACAACATCATTGCAGATGCACTATCTCGGGGTCGTGCGATTCCCACAGAGTGGTCTCTCCATCGCCCAACAGTCCAACAAGTTTTCAATACTCTGGACACCCCACACATAGACCTCTTTGCATCTCATCTCAACAACCAGTTACCAACCTTTTGCTCCCGCCATGCCCACCCTCAGTCTTGGGCAACAGACGCACTCAGCATCAGCTGGTCGGGAATCCTGGGTTACGCCTTCCCTCCAATCTCCCTGCTACCTCGTGTCCTAGAGAAGATCAGTCAGGAGAGATGCAAGATAATTCTGATCGCTCCTTTTTGGCCCAGACAGGCTTGGTTTCCTCGACTCCTGGACCTCCTAATCCAACCACCTCTTGTGTTTCCGAAACGTCCAGATCTCCTGTCACAACCAGTCTCCAAGGCACTTCATCCAGATCCAGACAGTCTTCATCTCTCTGCCTGGATGCTATCAAGCTGTCCTTTCGAACAGCAGGCTTTTCAGAAGTCGCTGCAGCCCTGGCAGCAAAGAGTAGACGGGCTTCTACTAGAAGAACTTACGACAATCGTTTACAACATTATGTCAAATGGTGTTCCAAGGAAGCTATCAATCCCAATTCTGCATCTTTAAAGACCATTGGGGATTTCTTTGTCCATCTGTATAATTCTGGTCTTCAGATTGCAACAATCCGAGGCTACAGATCGGCTATTGGGGTCATCCACAGAGGTTTTCAGGATGGTTCTAACCTGTCTAACAATACCTCGATTTCCCACCTCATTAAGGGTATGTTCGTCGAGAGACCCACAATAAAAAAACTGATTCCATCCTGGGACCTTGGTGATGTTCTTCACAAGCTGGCTAAAGCCCCTTTTGAACCTGCTGGGTCTTCTACTCTTCATAGCCTGACAGTTAAAACAGCCTTTCTGCTGGCAGCCTCTACAGCTCGTAGAAGAAGTGAACTCCATGCCCTATCCATAGCGGCAGGCCACTTACGCTGGGAACCAGGAGGTGTACGACGTATTCCAGAGATAGGCTTTCTAACCAAGAACCAATCTCCAAGTTTTTCTCCTCCGGATATCTTTGTTCCGAGTTTGACTTCGTTTTCAAGTATCAAGGAGGACAAATTATGGTGCCCTGTCAGAATACTGAAATTCTACATTGCTAGAACCAAGGAGCTACGGGGTGAGGCTACACAGTTGTTTATCACAACAGTTCGCCCACACCATCCAGCTACCATTACAACTGTTGCAAGATGGATTGTGGAAGCCATTCTAACATCAAATAGTCCTGGTGAAGCACAGTCTGTTCTACAAGCACCGAAGGTACCAGGAGAGCCGCTTACGTTGCGCATAGCTTCTTAGGCTCATTACCAGCCGCCACAGATGCTTATCCCATCTACCCAGGCTGAAGCACAACCGGTTCTACAAGCACAGCTGGTGCCAGGAGAGCCGCTTACGTTGCGTTTCCCAACTCAGGCTCATTTCCAGCCGCCACAGGTGTGTATCACATCTTCGCAGGCTAAAACACAACCGGTCCTACAAGCACCACAGGTACCAGGAGAGCCGCAAACGTAGCGTTTCCCACTTTAGGCTCATAGCCAGCCGCCTCGGATGCGTCTTGCATCTTCACTGGCTGAACCTAGACCGGTTCGACCTCAAGCCCACCAAACACGAAGCATGACAACATCATGGGCTCTCTTTAAGGGTGTGGCCATATCAGAGATTATGCAGGCAGCATGTTGGAAAAACTCATCTACGTTTACATCATGCTACCTGAGAGATGTCCTTCAGACAGAAGGCCGGATGGGCAGACAGGTGCTACAAGCAAGTGCTCGAACCACAGCCCAAAGATCTCGTAAAGGCTCCACGCTGCATGTCCCCACCCTAATAACTGGGCATTCCGGTGCTACTCTGCATTTGTAGGTATCGGAGTCGATGTATTTTCTGTAATAGAATCTCCCAAATCCGCAGGGATTTTCTATTCTATTAAGAAAATACTCACCTCCGATACCATCCCTACCCTAATACATAAATTAAAAATAAGACGAAAAAGAGGTGATTTACTATTGGGATTCTGGGACATGCGGTGTGGGCGTGCGTGGTGACGCGATCTTCTTTTGTTATTGACAGCGGAATTGCTTGCGCATGCGCATTGAAAATGCATTTGTAGGTATCGGAGGTGAGTATTTTCTTAATAGAATAGAAAATCCCTGCGGATTTGGGAGAATATAAGGTAAAAAAGTGCGTTGGTCTGACATGGAATGACCCATATGGAATTATGTGGCCGCATTGTACTTGCTTGTCATTTTATAATAACATTTACCAATATTCAAATTCTATAATGTAATTCAAATTCTATGGTCAAGAACTGGTTGACAACATTTAAGACACTTTTAATTATTTTCATTTAGTTAACTGAATTTATTTCCAACGCTTTTTCTAATTAAAAAGTGTAACCTAGTTTAAACCTTTTGGAACTACACACTGAAACATTCATTATGGAGTATGAATATATCCCCTTTTTGAAAAACTATTGACTAATTGTACTAAAAATGGGCATTCACACATTTTTTTCCAAATTTTGCATGCACACTTTCTGTCATTTCAAATGTTAGTGCAACATTCACTTTAATCACAATAATTGTTTATAGACAATTCAGTATGCCCAGTAAGCTTACAGATTCAGTGTAAAATAAAACTATAGGGTGGGTCAGGCACTATCACTCGTGGACCACAGCAACCAACACGTGGATATACAGGGCCACAAATTGTGAACATTTATTTGTTAATCCTCAATTGTCATGTGTTTCTGTTTATTTCAATGTCACTTTGCAATGTTATGTTTCATAAGTGAGCACAGAAGAATGTGTAGTGCTGACAAAAATATGACAAACATTAGATTTTGTGTGGATCTTATTTTTGATTGTTTTCATTATTATGTATTCATTACAAGCTCGCCTTACATGAAACCTATTAAATTGACCCTCTTTAAACAAAACAGCTACAAATACACACCCCCCCCCCCCCCCCCCGCCTCCATCTCGAAAAATAATATTAATAATAATTTAAAAAACTAAAAACAAAAACGCACTTAAATAGATCAATCTGGGCACCCATCAAGCCAAAGGGAGTGATTTACAATTACAATTATAGACAGGGGTACAAAACTATATTTGTCACAAAAAAACGTTGTCCTGTGATGTACATGTTATATGGGGCAAGTTGGTTTGAGTCAATATATATTAAGTGGGGACAAAAGTATGGGGCGAGGTGGCTTTGGGGCAAAAGTTTAATAAAAACTAAGCGAGAAAAACCAAGTCGCCCCATGCTATTTTTGCCCCATATTTTTTAAGTGAATAACTCAAGTTAGACTGGATATTTTCTGGAGAACTTTTAGCATAGTATTTTAAATAGCTACTAGAAACTACATAGGCCCTATGCCTTCAAAAAGTAGACCCATGGGGGTCGAAAAAAAAAAAAAATTCTAGGCATCTTTTCTAGGCATCTTTTCTGTGAACATTCCTGTTCATTTTGAGTTTACAAAATTAACACATTTATTGTTGGTGTGATTTTCTGAGATTTGTTCATTATTTTGCGCCACGTTTATGGGGATCACTGTGACGATTTTGTGCATAATTTCCAGACAGCACTCTTTTTTATTTCGGACCAAATTTCAATAAACTAAAATTGTTAACAAAGGTTCAAGAGCACGTATTGTGAAGGCAAAGGTTCCAGTATTTAGCTCCATGAATTTAAAGTTTATCAACAAAGAGGTTCGGAAACACCGCCCCAGGAAAATCGAGGGATACGTCACGTCAAGAAAGTGCGCCAAGATAAGAGACCCCGTTGTACATAATAATGGCCAACTTCGATGGAGTGTAAAAACATAACTGCAGCAATTGTATTGGAGAGATTTTAACTTAATGTTTGTGATGTAATAAACCTCAAATATATGCATTAAAAAAGTAGACCCCGATTTGCCGGAGCGAAACGCATTTTACATCCTGTTTTTAAGGTTCAGCCGACGGCCTACTATGCCTCTGTCTTCTTGAACTTTGTGGTCGACGTGACTCTACCAAGGCCCAGTACGTACCTCTGAATGCGTGTAAATGAATTCTGGCCCCATTTAATATAATTATTCTTCCCACCGTGGCAGACTTACAACACCTTTCGAAAAACTTAACATTTACCATAGTATACGAAGCATTAGATTGATCATAATTTGAGAAGAGACTGATTTCTCGAGTGGAATGTCGAGTGATTTGATTGAGTGCACTCAAAACGTCTTATCCCCATAGTTTCATTGGAAATGATTGAATTGTTGTACTCTTTTGGAAGCGGAAGAACAACTGTAACACCACAAAGAGGTCACGAGCCCAAAGAGTGAGAATTATGAATTTCTTGTCCAGGTCACATTTTCTTGAGCATATTCATAACACACTGTTCAAACGGAAATAGTTAACCACTTCCCAAAACTTTAGAAAACAATTTCCCAAAGTCACCGGTTAGCCCCCATAAAATCGAACAAAATCTTAAAGATGATGAAAGAAGTTTAAATTTCAGGTGTCTCAAACACCTTGAAGAATTTCATGAAGAAAGTTTCCTTCATTTTAAAATATGGCGTATGCATCGTTGAGAACAACCCTATACGTTTACGTATACTTTCCTGAACCAAGTTATACAAAGGGGGTTTTATGAATTTTTGTTTGTTATCGACGTCAGTAGACTCGTGTCGTTCTCCATGCCTCTGAAACCTCTGACGAAAACAACTACTTAAAACAAGTTTGGACTTCAGAACAGCGTCCACGATCCGTCGAGGAGAGTCTGGAAGGGATATCAAAATCCAACCCCAGATGCATTTGCCTCCGGATACCAAAGGGATTTTCCCTAAAAAAAACACCAACAAGATTCCCCGTCCCTGGATCCCGTCGCATACGGGGCTGACGTAAATCTTACCCATACAATCTGTACACTGTCACTGTATTTGATGATGAGCCCGGATACTGAAATAAAGTTGCCAAGCTTGTGCGACGGTGTAAGGAAAATTCCTGGTTTTAAGCTTACAACAAAGTAAGGAAATCGATCCTGTCAAACATAACATTAATGATGTCGATATTGAAATCGTCACTGATCACAAGTACCTGGGTACGCATATTGATAATCGTTTAAAATGGAATAACAACACTTTAAAAATATGCTCGGAGGCTAAGCAGCGGATTTATTTTTTGACTAAAGCCGTGTTCGCACTGGGAAATTTGTTTGGGTAACTGTACCATGACGCCGGGTAACATTCCGATGGGTTAATCTTCCCACCGTCCGCACTTGGATTTAATTGACGCGGGTAGAATTGCCGAGACCCGGGTAAACTAACCGAGCTGGCTCCAAAACAATAAAGAGGGCGCCCTGCGTGACCTATGACCGCGACTTGACGACCGGATCGTCTGTTCCCGACTATAGCTCTCAACATTAAATCTTCCATCACCGGGTGATGGAAGATTTAACCGAGACGTCGCGTCTGCACTGGATTTTCTGGCTCGGTTAAACTGACCTGGTCAATCTTCCTGGGCACCTTTGGCTCGGTTAAACTACCCACGCGGCGTGGGTAAGTTACCTGTGAGGAAAGTTACCCAGGCTGTTCGCACTGGACTTGAAATGGGTAAGTTACCCATTGGCTCGGTTAGTTTGCCCAAATTAAGTCCAGTGCGAATAGGGCTTTAAACTGTTTAACGTTGACAAGGGATATAATCATTATCAATATGCTTTACCAAACTATATTATTCGGTGATCATGTGCTGTTGTATTGCATGGGTTAATAGTCTGACATCAGTAGAGAATACAAACAAATTTAATAAAGAGGATCACTAAAACAGCCAGTAAAATCATCGGTGATTCTGTTCAGGACTTGAGAGCAATCTATAAGGCAGTCCAGCTGAAAAACTCAAATCGATACTGCTTGATGATACCCATCCACTGCATATACCTTTATTTTGTAATAAGTCCGGCAGATTACGACAACTTTAAGACAAATCGTTGTTATTACATGTCCTTTGTTGCAAGTGCAATTTTTTGCTTAAACAACAATTTTACAAGATGACAGGTTTTAAATCTCATTTATTCAATGAGGTCCAGTGTGTTTTGAAGGCTAAGTGATTTTTAGTAAATTCTCAAGTTTTAATCATCCCTGTATATTCAAAGTTTTGTATGTCGCTTGTTTAAGTATCAATTTGTAAGTGTGTGTTAAACAGAAAAGTGAAGTTTCATGCTTGCACGATGAATAAATAAGTTGAATTGAATTGAATTGATCGAGCTATTACCTTCTCAGACTTGGTCTGGGCCACACTGGAGCAGAGGTCTTAAAAAGCAAACAAACACCAACCAGAACACTGTATTTTTACTTTTAGCAAACTTTATTGAGCGGATAGAAAATAAACGAAAATACCGGAAACTACTAATTAAAATTGCACACACACGTCAGCTCCGTATTAGTTTAGAAATTTATTTGTATTCGTGTGTAGTTAAGAATGGTCAGCTAAAGTACTAATTCTTCTCGCCTCCAGAAAAAATGTCAACCCCAAATGTTGATTATAGTCATGAAAGTATATACCCCTTTATTCTTCCACAGATAACCGTAACCCCATTTCCTTCAAAGCACGTACGTGGGTAGTCCACGCAGCACGTTCCATGCGCTGTATGTGGACATCTTTTGTGTACATGTCCACACAATGAAGGTTCAACCGGGTGTCATGTTATTTGCTATTGATGTTTGTCTAAGCTTCAAGATAACTACATAAGCGTTCAAATGTCGTTTGTTTTCCCTGTTTGCTTCTGTCAATTTAAAGATATGTGTGAATAACCACCAGCACTTAAAATCGAGTGTGTGCCACTTTCAGAGAAATTGGGCATAATCTCCGAACTGACAAAACCAAATCAGATGAAATAAAAATCATCTGAAAGCCAAATCTGTAGTCGTTTCGAGTTCGTAGCTTTTTGAGAGCAATTTATATAACTTCGTGATTAAAAACGATGCGTTCCACTTTCACCATTTTTATTTGACACTTTGCATAAAGAGTGGCGCTAAAACGGACAAGCGTATCTCAAACGGACAGGCATACTTCCACTATACCCCGAGCCAAAACTACATACACCAATGAATGGAGAATCCTTCTAAGAGAAAACTATTCCAAGATATATTAATTTGGGCTATTATAGTTTTAGCTCCAGACCCTATTTTGTAAAGTCAAGTCAGTGGCCCTTTCTTACCGAGAAATAACTAAACCATGTCATGTTAAATTCGCAACCGCGTAGTTTATTTATTTTGTCGGTGGGAAAGGACTCTTGACTCTGCTTCACAAAATAGCGGCTTTAGCTAAAAGTAGAACTTCTATAGACTAGAATCTCCATCCATTTGGTATATGTAGTTTTGGCTGTGGGGTCTTGGAAGTATGTTTGTCGGGTTTGTTTTATGGGCCACCCTGTATAATGGAAGCTCATACGTATACTGCCTAACAAAACAATTAAAGATGTTGTGTCCGTGCTTTTAGGGGTTTGCATCCTGCAAAATTGATTTTCAAATTAAATTGATAACTTTCTAGCAACGTATTTTTATGAGCTTTTGATTGAGACATCGCAAGAAAAAGCAATTAATTACAATCAAATTTTGAATAGCTACAATTAGTGAGCTGGGTAGAATAATAATTTTTTGTCCAGTTATCCTGCAGTAAAACAGTTGACCTACGCCATCGAACAAAACCAAACACAGAGGAACTGCGTGTTCTTCTCGTGGAAAGAGAACAAAATAAAAAGAGATATGATTATTGTCGATGATGCTCAAGATAAGGTGTCCAATTCTGAGTATAATGCTGGGCATATTTCAAAAGTTTTAACATCATGTCAGACGGAATTCGACTTGAACAACTGAAATGATTTTAGTTTTAAAAGACATGTAAATGTCATTCTAAATTCGAACTGCATATAATAAACCAATAGGTACATGACTTTGTTTACAAATTCCACCCTTTTCTTTATGTTATTAAATAAAAGTGTCAACATGTGGGACATACGGAATCGATAGAAATGAGTCACCCGACATGAATTAATTTTAGCAACTATGTTTAAGTGTGAGTTTTCAGTGAAATCAAATACATTTCTATTCATTTGGTTCGAAATAAAAACAAATGGGTAAATCTGCTTTAAATACGAGGACATAAACATCTTGTTGAGATTAAGACTTTTTAATTTTGGACCGTCTGGTGATTACTTTTGAAACATGCCCTGTTCGAGTTGTGCATGTGTTTTTACTGTTATGACCACAAGATTTCTACTCGGGTGCTTGGGTGGATTGCTCAGTATTATCCTTGGTGTGGATGCCCTTGACTGTCTGAAACTCGGTCCAAGAAACTTCCTCATTCCCTGAAAATGAAAACAAAAACGAAAGAAACTGTTAAGCATTTCGAATAATTAACATGCATTATGGAGAAGACCCGCACATCATCATCAGACAGGCCACTTGGCATAATTTAAAGAAAACAAGTTGAGTTTTAATTTCAAAATTAACTCAATCTTGCTATCTGGCCATTCGGCGTGATTTTATTGACTGCTGAATGATGTGGGGCATGCGCGCATAATACTGATCGGATTGTTTCTAAAGTCAGTACCCAGTGGAGACCAACAAACAATAAAGAACAACAGCAATAAAAGGTCTTCATAAGGAATTTAACTTACCGGTATGCATAAAGTCTATGGGGAACGCTTATGTAAAGGAACCAAGGATAAAACAATGGCATGTCTCCACAGGAAAGTATGTTTTTACAACCCCAAATATTCCAGAATATCTTTTCTTGTTGACCGCTATAAAAAGATATTCCTATAATGTGAATCAAACAAAACGCAAAAAGCCCAAATCTGTTTTCAGTGGTCTCCAAAATGTTCCGAATCAAAACTCACTGTTGGGGTGTGGGGTATAAGAAACTGTTTACAAAACATAATAGTCTTAAACGACTTAGACACAAAATGGAATACATGTTGTTTACCGGTTTCCCTACCTAACAACAATAATGTTATCATTATCTTACCATCGCTATCCACTGCCTTCAAGAAGGAAGCGAAGTTGACAACGCCCCCTTTGTGGGCGTGCCACTCCTCGACGCACAGGGAGCCGTTGCCATCGATATCCAGCAGGGAGAAAACGGCCTCTTTCTTCGGCTGACTCACAGACCTCTTGAACCTTGGTTAAAAATAGCGACATAATTGCAAAATTATTATATCTAAAAAGCACGACCATCGAGCGTGTAAGTTGACCTCGAGAACCTATTTTAGGAGACTTTACGAGAAACCAAACTGCCGGGCACTTAGAATATGAGCTTCAAAGTGTATAAAGCGAGTAGTTTTCTTTAAATAATTTGTTTGGACGCCGTTCTTTTTACTGAAAGGTAGATACAAACTGTTATACAAAATGTGACCAATATATTAAATTAGAAAAAGGAGAGCGAAAAATTTCGGTACGTCATAGCTACGTCATTCGCCATTGTTCTACATGCACGCTTGTCTTTGTAAAGCTTGAGTCAAGTACACACCAGACTAATTTACTTAGCATAAATTTTAAGTTGATTGATAAAAGACGAATTCAATCTCTGAATGCTACCTTTCGGCAAAAGCTTAGACAAATTGTATCTGTAACGACGAATTTTCTGGACCTGGTGTTTAAAAAAAAGGTGACAAGACCTTGAAATTGAACGATAAATGACTAAATTGGTTCCCTCCGTTTCATATCTTGCTTCATATGGCTGGCGATGTAAAAACAAATTGAGGTGATTTGACACGAAATTACCCTTTTGAAAAATACCCTTTTGAAAAATGGTCGCAAAAATTGTCCGAGTGTCTGACACTCGAACCAAAGGGTTGTTATAGACCCTTGCTTTCAAATTAGTAGGGAGAACGAAACATTGAAAATTAATTTGAAAATTAATTTGAAATGAAAGATAATAATTACACAAAACACGCCCCAGAAAACCACTAATTGGGTGACATCGGATGCTGCAATGCTTGCAACAACAGATTCACCCAAAGAAGAAAGATATTAGTACCGGTGTCATATGGAAATCAGACTCAGGGCTGTTAATAATCGGATTCTTTTCCCTATTATTGGTTAAACGCTCTCACTTGCACGGTCTGAAATTCATGCTACACCTGCCATATGTAAATGCTGTTATCGTGACAATCGGCGGGAGCAACTAAAATGCGCCAAAAGGTGGTATTTAAAACTTCGTTCTTACTCGAATCTGATCCCCACGCCAAAATCTATATCGTCTTCGAAAAAGATCGGCCTGACGTAGAAGTTAGGAGCAAACTCGTAGCCTTGTCTATACAGGTCCACCGCGTCTCGCAGGAAGGGGGAGAAGTCACGTAGAGGATCACGTGGTTCGGGTATGAATGGTCCTAATTGGAAGCCTCCGTCGACGCCTCCGTCTAAGTCCCCGCCGACGCCTTCGTCCAAGTCTCCGCTGAAGCTTCCGCCGACGCTTCCGCCTCCGCCAAAGCCGACGCCGAAGAATGAGGATTCGTGCCACATACTGTTGGCTGATGCCACCAGGCCAACAATCAGAAGAAACAAGGAGGACCTCGCCATTGTGCAACCCGAGGTTTCTTGACTCTCTTGTTCTCAGTAAATCACTGTATAGTCCAAGAAAAATAGGTTTTGACCTCAAACAAATTGCAACAATGTTTTTTCCACCACAATGGAAATATGACTAATTTTCATAAATCGCTAATCCCTGCCGCGTAATATATTTATTCCCATATTTGGGTATATATATTTTTTAAATCTTTAGAAAATTTTATTTTGGTGATTCTACTTATATTACATTTCCTTACTTCAATAACATTTGCTAAAGCATATAAGTGACTGAATAATTATGAGAACATAGTAATTATCCAAAATGACAACTTCGTGACCCTATAAATGTGCGCACATTACACTGTCTCCAGATATCATCAAGTAGTCAATATTGGTGAGCTTCAAATTCACCGAGTTGCTTACTGGCACAGTTATCATATTAAAACCCTATGAAAAATTATATGAACAATGATAACATTGTGATATTTAGCCCAGCAAACAAAAACTGGGGGAAAATGGTGTGTCCATAAATTGGGCTAAAAAGTAGTTAAAGGGTTGCCTATTAACATGGGAGACTTGAACAAGTTCAAGGAAATCCCCAAAATTCATTTTAACGTTGATAGAATTATTGTAAGCAACAACAATCTTTGATTTGGGGGTTTCCTTGAACTTGTTTAAGTCTCTCATCTCTCACAAATATGGGAATAAACATATTACACGGCAGGGATTAACGATTTATGCAAATTAGACATATTTCCACTTAGATTTTTGTAGACTTTTAGTATGCAATTCTAGGGACCTTATAGAAGTGCACTGTGGTGAAAAACAATTTGTTGAAATTTGTTTGAGGTCAACAAAACAAAATTATGTTTTTTGTCTGGACTAGTAAGTCTAAATATTAGAAAATACACAAGATTGGTAACAGAAAAATGCAGACAAAAAAGGTTTCTTTGCTCCCCCCGGAACAGTCAACCAACTCAACACAAAAAGTGTATTTGCCCCTCCCCCCCCCCCCCCCCCCCCTCCTTGGACTAGTCAATCAGCTTAAGTTGGCATTGGTATAATTGTAAGAGTATTTAATGGAACATTAAAATAAAGGGCTAGCAAGCAGTTATCTATATGGTGGCTCTGTAGGGACATAACATTCACGACTGATCACGAATTTTCGCAAATTTTGTCAACCACAAATTCGTCACCTTAAAAACAAATCTTAATTTTTGTCCACTGTAAATGTTCTCTTACTTTCAACGAAGAAGAACCTGAAAAAAGGCTCTGGCGTGACCGTTGATAGAGAGTAGCGCCCCCTGTCGCCAGACAGTACGCGACTGTCAGACTATCGTCAACGCAAATAAATCAATACGGATAATTTCATTTAGTAACACTATTACTTATATCGAACTTTAATGATAGAAAACGTACGATCAAAATGTACACAATATTACTAAAATAGACTTACTTTTGTTTACAAAAATTACACCTAATTTCGTTTGCAAGAATTACCCATTACAAAAATAGGAAAATTACACATCATTCAACTGGTCCGCTTTAACCAGTGCACTGTTTTGCAGCGAGTTTCCTCAGCCGATCTAGTACAAAACTCACCAGCCAAATATCGGAGCCTGAATGCCCCACCAATTTAGCACGATGCTGAAATACACGGGTTCTAAAGTTGCCTTGGTTACTGCAGCACAAAATGTGTCGCCAGAGTCTGAATACCCTGAACCAAGTACACAGCAGCAGGATGGCATAATGATTTACACAGTGAGCTATACCGAGCAACATATGGGACCGAGCGACTCCCCCCTTAGTCCCCCATACCTATACACTCCCTAACGTACCCCCCAAGCTCACAGCGCCTGACATGAACCAAAGAAGCAGACAAAAAAAATAAAAAATTGAAGAACAGCAATACAAACAATGCGAATACAGGGGGAAACAGATTAATACAGGCAAAAACGTATTAATCGAGGTTTTGGAAAAGGAGTGTCTTTAAAGAACGCTTGAAAATTAACAACGACCCCGCCTCTTTCAGATCTACCGGAAGCTTGTTCCAGAGACGCGGGCCTGCTACGCTGAATGAGTTATCTCCGGCTCTCTTGTTGGATTTTGGGAGAGAAAGCCGGGTACGATCGGAAGATGAGCGAAGTTGGTGTCTGTGGGAAACTGAAACACTGAGTAACTGAATAAGATTAATTAGGTATGACGGGGCTTGAGCATTCAGACATTTGTACATTAACGTGAGAATTTTAAATGAAATCCGCTGCTTCACAGGAAGCCAGTGAAGGTCTACCAACAGGCCGGCAGAGGGTTGGTCCCGTCCACACGCAAAAACTAGCCGTGCAGCTTTATTTTGAAGGCGCTGCAAGCGTTTTAGATCTGACTCGCGGGCACCGAGCAAGAGTGAATTGGCATAGTCAAGACGGGACAGGACCAGACTTCTGACGACCTGATGACAGGCATCTTGTGTGATAAATTGGCGAATACGCCAGAGATTACGTAGTTGAAAGTTAACAATCTTGCACAGATGATTAACCTGATGTGACATAATTAAAAGACCGTCCATGGTGACACCTAAGTCCTTAATGGAAT
This sequence comes from Crossaster papposus, assembly GCA_037893245.1. NCBI lineage: Eukaryota > Metazoa > Echinodermata > Asteroidea > Velatida > Solasteridae > Crossaster > Crossaster papposus. The sequence goes on along the minus strand of JBAIAA010001165.1, from coordinate 79,710 downwards.
TTGAAACTGGAATAGAGATATCGCCCAATTTTAGCTCGAGGGTGGTAAATGAAGGTAGGACACGGTTATTGGCAAATAGCAACTAATCAAACACAAAATAACTACATTGTACACCCAACTGAAGAATGTCTACTGAATACAAGTCTGGCCCAATAATGCGCTACTGAACTACTGAATATTCACAATTTAAATACATTTGCATATAGGGCTAAAGGAACTTACTACTCTAAAAGGAAAAGGAAAGATCACGTCCAATTAAATAAATACATAAATAAATAAATTAAAACGGACTGTTACAGTGACAACGAACCAGCTCGTTTTAGTTAAATAAACCCCTAAAGCTAATTAAAAAAATTACATTCGCGACAAAATTAGTGAACAAATATTAACGATCAGTCGTGAAAGAATTCACTACCAGTAGTGACAAACATTCACGTGCAAACATTTTACGACGTCGCAAAATGTTGGATAATCTAAAAAATATTCTAGGATTCATGTTTTGAATTTCGCCCGAAATCAGAATTTTAGACAGTTCTTGTATTGCTTTCTTCAACATAACAGCATGGCAGGAGGAATAATTATAGTCTGGTTCCCTGACCTGATAATTGTTTATGTCTAGACGTCTAATTTGTAGGTCAGGTAGCCACTGGCGACACAAATATAATAGAACATGACGCACTGCAGGTATCGCAGCTATTTTTAGACGATGCAACAATTCAAATTATAACGGCTTTTTCTAAACAAGCACAATTAATGCCTACATTGGCTTTATATGGTTAAAGTAGGCATTTCGTCTGGTGCAAACCAGAAAAAAGAATCTGGGTTGATGGACCTTATTTTTTTAAAGGGCACTATGTCCTGGAATCGCCCAATTGGGCGTTTTGAACTAAATCATGTTCACTGGACGTTTGGAAATTTAACCAATGTAATGGGGACAGTGTACCCATGGCATTTACGTGCTTTATGAGCGGCATTGTTTGTGTAAGTCTTGTTTTGGAATGGACGTTCATTTCGGTAACCAACAGAACCATGATTTTAAAGTTAGGTAAGTAAAGAATATATCTTGTCACCAAACTGTCAAATTATTCTGCTGAATCAGACTAAGATGAATAATGTCAAAGGGAGTTTTAGTGTAAGTTCATTAAAACTTGTCAACAATAATTATGTCGGTTACTTTTATAATAACTGCAAATGGTCAATGTATACCGTACAATATTCTTGTCAAGAGAGGCAAAGAGACACACTATAACTGACACCGGGCATAGTAATTTTCTAGATGATAATACTCACCGATTTCTTCGATCTGTGTGCTTGAAATGACCGTGAGCTGGTGATCAGTCGGACCTGATGTTGGGCTCAGAAGAATCAAGACGATTGTGATTTGCAAGACGCAAAGCCCATATTTATAGAAGAAATAAGGCGGATGTTTACTTGGAGCGATTTCAAGACGTCTACGATAGATACGACCTGAACAATGACATTACCGAATGTTTGGCAGAGTTAGCGTAAAAGGGAAACCCCCGGCTGCATACTTTCCACGGTCAAATTACAAAGGGGACTTTTGGGGTTACTTCCTTATCATCCTTTTGTAGATGATTGTCCCTCTGAAACTTCCCAAGCACGAAAAGACAAACACATTGAGCTTGGAGTTCAGAGAAATACAAATGATTCACCAAGGACAGACTTGAATCTAGACCAAACTCGATCGTGTTAATCTAACCCGGATTCAATGTTTTTTAACGGATACCCTTAACAAAATACCAGTAAATGCTATTCAATTTTGAATGAGAACTGGATTTTCTCTTGCAGGCTAGGAGAAGTAATTAGGGCGTCGATAGACAGACTTGATGTCTCAAAGATTTGTCTACTCTAGACAGCTTGTGTGACAACCAGTCAGATGTATGAATCAGACGAATTAATCACATTGTAGACGATTAAAATTGCAATATTTATAGGAAATCAAGGCGGATACTTAATTGTGATTTAAAGGTTGGATACACCATTGGTAATTGCTTGAATTATCATGAATGGGTGGATTTGAGAGAGTTAAATTTTTCGCGATCGCCGTCCGTGATTTAAAAAAAATCAGAGATATATATTTTGCAATAATTCGGTAGTAATCTTCTTTCCGATATCTGCGAATAGTGTATATCCTACCCTCAATGAAGATTGACAAAAGTGCAATCCTCGATGACATCCATCCCTTTCTTAAGTTCTGTCTTGAAAGTTTCACAAGAAGTACAGTTTTAGGACAACACCGTTTTGAATTTTGGTAAGAGTTTCAGAGCAAAGGGGACGTCACCACTGCAGGATTTCCTTTGGGGGTTTACGGATTTTTTTAACCTTTGTGGATACTTATTCGAGTCGTTTTTCACAAACCCCTGAAACTTTCCACCAACAAACTTAGACGACGACTTTGAACTTTCGATTTAGCAGTATCGAATCAACGATGCAAACATTTACGGAAGAGACTTGAACGGTTATAGGCCTTTAGAGAATTAACCGCCCGGATATCCAGTAGGGGTTCTCCCTGAAAACTGCACGTGACTTTTCCACATCGCCCAAGAGCGCGGCGCATTATGGGTGTGCTCGTTTATAGCTACGTGTGTATTAATGTTATTACTCTACAACTATATAGTAGCCATCACGTGATCCTCGTGTCTTCGCCGGCTCGGTGGCATGTAGGTGGGCGAAGCAGTTTTCATGAATAACTCAATAGTTAAATTGATCACCGCACAACACTTAGGTTGTGGGTCTTCTTTTCCCCTAAATAAAACAAACATACAAATAGCTACTCGCACGCGCTGCGACATGTGCAGGTTTTGCAAAGAAACGCGTCTAGTACCCACCCAGTGTACTTCCAATAATAAAAATTCCATTGCAAAACCGAGGCTAATGTTGTTGTTGTTGTTGTTGTAGTAGGTTTTGTTGGCACGTATGGCGATCATAGCGCCCTGGGTGCCATTAGCAATACATTATGCACTATCATCTCAGCATACGGAACGGTACATCAGAGTGCAGTATGGGAAAAAAATGACGTAAGCAAAAAAGAGATTAACGGAGTGCAATAAAGGCCGCTCGAAAAGAGAAAAAAAAGAAACAAAACAAATTGAATGGTGCATAAAGGTAAGGGCAGGAGGTGCGCCGGTAATCTTCCGAGAAACAGTGCCACAGAGGGTCTCGCAAGGCCGGCCGTTTCGCAGACAGGGGCACAAGGCTCCGTTACTTTTGTCAGTACCGCATATCTCCGGGTGACGAAGGGTGGCACTGCGCTCGTCAATCACCGGCGACAATGGTCCTCACTAAACCCTTACCCATGCGCAATATCAATACAATCAGAAGGCCACACAAAACAAATTATACATTAATGTTGCATCTTTGAACATAGTTAAGGATTCGTTGACAGTTTCGTTTCTGCCTAAGAAGTTGTGTGAGAGTCATTTGTGATTCTGTCAAATTAAGTGCTTTTTAGAGAAGTTTTTGTGGGCTGTTAAATCTTTTGCATTCGAGTATAGGAAGTGTCCAACATGATCACTATAGCTCCACACACAGGCGCGGATCCAGGGGTGGGCCGCGGGGGCACGTGCCCCCCGGGTAAAATGAGTTAATACCAAAAAAATGGGGGGAGGGGGAAAAGAGGGTAGGTGGAGAAAAGGAAGGGAGGAGGATCGGATCGGAGGATCTGCTGTCTAATTCTTGGCATATTAATATAATACTGACTAAAAAGAGTTATCAATCCATGGAACCCCAGATGGCGACCCACACCCGTTCAAATTGTCCATGCACATGAAGCCCTCTCAGGGTCTCTACTCGCAGCGGGAGAGCGAGGCCGGACGGACATTGGTGTTATCCGCAAAGGACAACCTGAACCCGCCTGGCGCGCATCTAGCCGCTCGTTGGTATCACCATGGAGCTATAGCTCCATGGTATCACTGGCTCCGTTAACCTCGGATACTCGGACTACCTGGCAGTGGCATCAAGGTTCGATAAATAATCCCGCGCCTGGTGGACATGTGGCCATTGAATTGGCAGTAATGTCCCCTCCCGCCAATTACCATTTTATTGCAGTATATCTGGATGAATGTTTATGTTGTTAACTACCTTGTGTAAGAATGTTAGTTGGTTGGTTGTTAGCGACAGTTTTGCTATAAATATTTATATATATTCTCGCATGTTCCAGTTTTGGGTGTGGCCCACATTCATAAACTTTAATATATTTATAATCTGCATAATTCCCCTTTTTATCTCCATATAATCTTGAAAACTTTTGCAAATAAATCAGAGGAAAGAGGCCAGGAATCGCCTCAGATTGCACTACAAAACATATAGAATCCAAAATTTCCCGGGGCCCTTAAGCGGGCCCCGGACCCAACGCCGTAAAGGTTTTCGCGCAACGCGCTCACATTTTCCAATTTGGGGTGTGCCCCACATTCATCAATAAATGTACAGATGTATAGGTATTATATCTTTATATATATATATTCTCCATAATATTAATTACTCCAGAAATGAATGGCAATAAAAACTTACTTAGTAAGAAGTACAGCAGCTTTGGATAGTATAATGCAATTTTAAAAACTTTTCACTTTGAAGTACTGCGGTTATTGAAAAAAATATGACTTTTTATTCCAAAACAATTGAATCTGAGAAGCGTTACTGCAGTGATGTTTCTCAGACTTTGTATTCCAATGCAGATTATTCTTTCTGCGTGGACATAACCGCTCTAGATTTTCGGCAATATCTCAAAATCGCTACCACCTTTTTAAAGGAAATGTTGACAGGTTAGTTTTATGGTATATATCTATAACTATATAGGATTGAAACAAACAGTGGGTTCCAATTACCAAACGTATACGGTCCCTTTAACCAACGTGTTGGTTAAAGCCTAACCAATGCGTTGGTTGTCCGTCAACCAGTCATATTGGTTGAAGGTATCAACCAATCTATTGGTCATAACCAATATATTGGTTGTCTTTCAACCAGTCTTATTGGTTGAGCTTGTAACCAAGGTATCAACCAATCTATTGGTCATTCATAACCAATATGTTGGTTGTCCTTCAACCATGCAGTCATCCGTGATTGAATTTAGATTTGTCAGTGCAAACATAGGGAAAAATTCGCATTACATTTCATTCGTTTTTAATAAACTGACGCGGAAGAAAATGTGGATGAATTTATGACATAACTGTGTATGAGGGTTTGTGTACACGACACCTTTTCCTGACTCTGGTAGTGTCTAGGTGTAGATATCAGACGGAGTTCATTGGATTAAGTTAACGATATGCGGTACTATGATGGATAATGTACCAGCCTCCTTGTCCAAAGGTTGTGGGTTCGAATCCTCCCGGATTTATTTGTATTGTTATGTATTATTATTATTATATATATTTTTTTTTCTACTTTGTGGTTTTGGTGGATTTTTTTACGAAGGGGAAATAAAGTCCGGGGGTTCTGGGTTCGAATCCTCCGTCTGGTTATTTGTCTTCACTTTTTTGTTATTTTCCTTTTTTACTTTGTTGTTTTGGTGGATTTTGTACTAAGGGAAAATAAAGCTCAATAAACTGACGCGGAAGAAAATGTGGATGAATTTATGGACCTAAATGTGTACGGAAATTTGTGTATATACTTCGCCTTTTCACGATTCTGGTTGTAAAAGGTTGCAATTCGGCAACTTTTAATGAATCTGGTAGTGTGTAGATATCAGACGGAGTTTATTGGATTAAGTTAACGATATGCGGTACCCTGATGGGTAATGTACCAGCCTCCTTGTCCAAAGGTTGTGAGTTCGAATCCTTTAGGTTTTTTTTATTTACTTTTTTGTTATTTTCTTTTTCTACTTTGTGGTTTTAGTGGATTTTGTACGAAGGGAAAAAATAAAGCCCAATAAACTGACGCGGAAGAAAATGTGGATGAATTTATGAATCTAAATGTGTATAGAATTGTGTGTATAGTTGTTCTGGTTGCATATAGGGTGTGCATGATTGTAAAATGGTTGTACTGTACAATACATTCGGCAGCTTGTAATGAATCTGGTAGTGTGTAGATATCAGACGGAGTTAATTCGTTAAAGTTAACGACATGCGGTACTCTGATGGATAATGTACCCGCTTCCTTGTCCGATGGTTGTGGGTTCGAATCCTCCGTATTTTTTTAAAATTTTTTTTTGTATTTTTTTATATATTCTTTTTCTACTTTGTGGTTTTGTTGGATTTTGTACGAAGGGAAAATAAAGCCCAATAAACTGACGCGGAAGTAAATGTGGATGAATTTATGGATCTAAATGGATTCCACAGATACCGTTATGGGTGTTTTCCAAAAAAATAGAGACATTTCTTGAGCCCTTTACAAATGCCAATACGTAATCTATGAAGTGTAACTTCTTGGGGACGTTTTTTCCCCATCTAGTGAAATAAAAGGATGGATCAAATTTGCAATGTTTATTTAGGTCTCGTTTAGGAATACTTTTAGTCCATTCATCCTTGAGTTGTTTTTTGAGATGCTGCTTGATTTCAGTATCTGAGAAAGGGACATAGTGATCGATGTTGGGTAGGCACTCACCGCGTTAGGGGGACAGGCTCTTTTGTTTGGAAAAGACAGACCGAGTAGTGGGGACATTTTCGAGTCCCCATAGCGCGTTGGGTGTTCAGTAAAGGTAGAACAAGGTAAAATCGGGTTAGGGTATAATGAAAGAAAATGTAGAAGAGGACAAATTAGGGTGATGCTAAAAATTTTAGAATTGTTGAGTGTTCTGAGTTTGAGATTAGAGAGATTTCAGTTTACACACAATCCCTATGGGTTGTCCCCATAACGCTATGTAGCAAAAGAATACGGTGTTCCCCTGGTGGGTAATGTTAATTAAAGTGTGGCGGATATCACATGCAATTTTGTTATGGGGGAACGGTATTGCAGATAGACTTTATAACACTCAAGCAATCGCTAAATATAACCATGGAGGAATAAGAAGGAATATAACAGAGTTTAAAGGTTTTACACCTTCCACCCACTCAAGAGCTAAAAGAATGGCAAACGGTTCAGCTGAAAAGATAGAGATCCCATCGTTTAGTCTAATACTTTTAGAGTAATTAAGTTGCGGTATGTAGATACCACAGCCAACTGTGTTTAGATTAGGATCAAAGGAGCCGTCCGTAACAATATGGAGTGAGCTGTTCCAAGTGGTATTGATTACTTCAGCGCTAATACTACCTTTGTCCTTAGGGTAGTTCAAGTGGGTCACCAAGGACTCAAGGAGTGGGTTTCTGTAGAAACAAGGGGCTTGTAATAATGCCAATAAGGGAAAGGTTGATCAAAGATTTGTAGAGCCTAAAAAGAGTTTTACAATCAGCTCCCCAATCATTACCACCACTAGTAATACATCTGAGGATGTTAAGTTTAGATTTGCATTTTTGTAATAATGGAGTCTATAAGATGTTTCCACGTAAGTTTGTGGTCAAAGATGATTCATTGGAATTTGGCAGTTTTACTTAAATTAATATTAACCTTGTTAATGTCAAGTTTCATGTTAGTATTAAAGGTAGGATACAACATTTTGTAATTGCTTGAATTATCATTAATGAGTAGATTTGGGGGGTTGTATTTTATAGTAAATATCGTTTAACTGGCCTGTCCGAAGTTTTACAATCATGGATGCCGATAAAAGCACGAAAAACAGCGGTTTTTTTGTTACCGGCGATCGCGAATGTTTCTTGTTTCGATTTTTCGGAATCATTACAGGATATCTAACGCAATAATTTTGCTGTATGCCTAGAATCAATATTTACTTTCAAATGAGTATTTTCTTAATAATTCGGTAGTACTTTTTGATATTTGCAAATGGTGTATCCTACCTTTAAGTTTGTTAGAAAATAGAACCGCAATTGTTTTAGAGGTACATATTTTAAAAGCGGCCATTTGTCACACAAGCATTTAATAGAATTAGGGTTATATTTGATTATTTTTTCAAGGAATTTACATTTTCTATGTGATTTCCAGATAGCGATATCATCTGCAAACTGAACAATCTTAGCGCCAAACATATTATTGGGTAAAACATTAAAGGGGTCGTATACATTTGGTAATTACTCCAAAAATTAATGGCAACAAAAACCTACTTGGTAAGAAGTACGTACAGCAGCTTTGGATAGTATAATGCATGTTTAGAAACTTTTCACTTCGAAGTACTGCGGTTATGGAAAAATATATCACTTTTTATCCCCAAAAATTTGAATCTGAGAATCGTTACTGCAGTGACGTTTCTCAGACTGTGTATTCCAATGCAGATTATTCTTCCTGCGTGGACATAACCGCTCCAGATTTTCGGCAATATCTCAAAATTGCTACGACCTTTTGAAATGAAATTTTTACAGGTTAGTTTTATGGTATATATCTATAACTATATATGATTGAAACAAACAATGGGTTCCAATTACCAAACGTGTACGATCCCTTTAACAGCAATATTAACAAGAATAGGGCTGATAACACTGCCTAGCTTGAGGAACAAAACACCATTTTGAAATTCTCGTCGAGAGAGTATCGTTAACATTAACACAATTTTTAAAGAGGTTATTATCAATCCATGAGTGATTCTGCCATAAATACCTATAAAGCTTGAAGTTTAAAGATGATGCCTTTTCACCAGAGTATGCTTTTTTAATATCCAAAGACACAGTAAGACTACTTTCCTTGTTAACGAAAGCCTTGTTAATGGAGGACTCTAGTTGAATAATAATATCGTCTCTGGTACTACAGCCCTCACGAAAGCCACTCTGATGACAGGCCAAAAGGTTATGGTTTTCAAGGTATCTAGTATCTAGTATTGACTATCTGTTCTATAAGTTCACATAACGTGGATGTGAGAGCAATAGGCCTGTAAGATACAGTGAAGATGCTATGCGAATGGTCGAATTTGCATGAAAATGTCACGCCCCATTTAATTTAAGCAATTTGCAAAGACCACTTCGTGACCAAGGGAGCTGATAGGAATATAAATCGTGTCGTTAGCGGGCCCACTGTCGAATTCATTGGTCTTTGGCAAAGACTAGTAGACGTGATGTAGACCAGTTTCGGGAGTCACAAATAAAAGTGACCACCGAAACTCGAATTGTGTCACATTGTACACATACCAGTCTGGTATGCAAAAGTCCGTATTGCGCTTGCATGATTATTCAAGAGAGAATTAATTTAAATATATTCATATTCAGATACCTTTACCCTGCGGGGGTCTTTGTCCGGCATTTGCGTCAAGACTGGGTTGAGTGTACAGTGTGTACAATATACATGTAGCAGTAAGACTAAGAGGGAACCGTATAATAGCCCTCTAGTGGTATACTTTGTGCAACTAAACGAAAAATCAGCGGGATCGGAACAAACGATAAACCCAGTCTTGAATCAAGACTAGTGGAAGGTACTAGCGCGAACTTCTAATTTCTAAACATAACTTGTTATCAATAGAGGGCGTCCCACCCACTTCCGTCAAGTTCCGTGCATTTGTTTTTTCTTCAGTGTGGGACAGAACAGTTTGCGAAGAATTTGTGAATTGTGGTAAGTAAGTAAAAACCTGGAGGTCGAGTATTATAACTAGGCCCCCTAATGATGATTTATTATGGGCATGTTTTTATGCTGAATAAACGTCCGCTTGTTGGTTTGTTGGCAGCAGCGGAGACGGAGTGTTGTTACAATAAGGTTGTTTCACGTTCCAGTTGCGCATGCTCAGTAGAGCGCCCTCTGTAGGCCTACTACGTGTAGGAGAGGGGAACACCCATATAAACACGCTATCATCCGGGTAAGTTGCGTACCCCTTTTTGCGCTGAATCCAAGATGGCCGCGGAACGTGAAACAACCTTATCCCGCGGATATATCAGAATCCATCATACTATTTCATGGTGCCGTACGTGGTCATCAATGATCATGGAGGTGGTGGAATGTTATTGTTAATGAATGGATTCAGGACTTCTCTAGAAGTAGAACGTACATGTACATGTGTATACTGTCCCTTGGCCGTGTGGACGAGCTGCCCCGCGGACGAGCTGCCCCGCGGACGAGCTGCCCCGTGGACGAGCTGCCCCGTGGACGAGCTGCCCCGCGGACGAGCTGCATGCCCCGGCCCCGCCCTGCGGACGAGCTGCCCTGCGGCTGCGGATCGACCTGCCCCTGCGGACGAGCTGCCCCGCGAACGAGCTGCCCCGCGGACAAGCTGCCCTGCGGACGAGCTGCCCCGCGGACGAGCTGCCCCACGGACGAGCTGCCCCGCGGACGAGCTGCATGCCCCGCCCTGCGGACGAGCTGCCCTGCGGACGTTTTTTTTACTGTCACCATCGTGGTTTTCGAGCCTGTCTTCTAATTGGCGTCTTCTTTACTCCGTTATTTTTCTTATAAATCAATGCCCTGCACTCTTTCCACAAAACTAAATCAGTTGATATGAAGGTGTCTTTAATACCAGCAATTCATCAGGTGATACGAAATATAAGAAGAATGTGACTTTGTCACAAAGTCCCTTTTTTATCACATATATCTACTGTATGTTTTTCTGGTAATTAGATGACTGGTACATGTCTAGGTCTGTCTGTGTCGTTGGTCATAGTCACGTCTAAGGTTGAGTGATTTGCAAGTTTACATTTTTATAGCCATCTGATCTTTGTATAATTTGTATATATTTTGAGAGATTTTGAGACTCCGATAATTCTTGCTGTGAGGGGTACACGAAGAGATTTTTTTTATTAGTCTATGTCAGAATTTGATTTGTTTCTGTTTCTTCACTTCACTTCACTTGTAATTTGTAGACATCGTAAGCTTTCCCCCTTCTATAAATTATTTAAATTCTCGGGGTCGTTCAAAAAATCTGTTAGTATTAACATTGTTAATAATAATAATAATTATGTGCAGTGCTTATATAGCGCTTTATCACCAAAGTCTCAAAGTGCTTAACATTATTACCCCATTCCAAATACCATCCTAGCTCCCTGGGGAGTATACAGCTCGATGCTGCCTTAAATCAACCACAATAACCATCTCTGCCCTCACAGGTACCCATTTACTCCGGGGTGGAGAGAAGCAATGAGTGACAAAGTGCCTTGCCCAAGGGCACACGCACCATAGTCCCAGGCAGGACTCGAACTTACAACCTGTAGCTTTACCTACAGAATACACATTCAATGCTCCAGACCACGAGGCCACGGCACTCCGTATCGAACCGAGTAAATAAGCAGCGTGACTGAAAAAATAGATCCATGTTAATTTTGTTTGCAATTAAATTTTCTTTCACAAAGGTAGAGTTTGCTGCCTTTTTATTTAAAATAATATATTCATTAATTATTGCAGACAATATGTGACCCAGCATGATTAATGAGACACTTTGCGGCAAAAATAAAATTTGAGATTTTGATTTTATAATTTAAAGCTAAACAAGCTTTAAATGATGAAATCAAAATCTCAATTTTCATTTTTGCCGCAAAGTGTCTCATTTACTCGTGCTGGGTCACATATTAGTTATTCAAATGTCACATTTTTGTCTTGTCGACAGAATTAAATGCAAACTTTTTATACGAGCAGACAAGATGCCAATTCATTACGAGTGCAAGATTGGCCCCTCTATCTTGAACTCTGACCTAGCCTCGTTGGCCGATGAGTGTCAGCGTGTGTTGGACAGTGGGGCTGATTACTTACACTTGGACGTCATGGATGGGTGAGTGGTTTGAACAGTTGTGGTTGCACACTTTCTAATAGTATTAGTATAGTATATTATTGGAAAATATAGGTAGAATAACTTCGCTTTTGCCCACCGCCCTGGAAAGCACAGGAAAACGTTTGATAACTTTTGTGTGGAGGTGAAGTATTGACTTGGGTACTCTACTTCCAAATGTGACCCAGCACAAGTAAATGAGACACTTTGCGGCAAAAATGAAAATTGAGATTTTGATTTCATCATTTAAAGCTAAACAAGCTTTAAATGATGAAATCAAAATCTCAATTTTTATTTTTGCCGCAAAGTGTCTCATTTACTCGTGCTGGGTCACAAATATCTTTCTAATGAAAAACTATGATTGTGTGCCAAATGTCAGGCTGTTATCAATAAGTAAACTTTTGTTTTCTCACAAATCCGCCTGACAATTACCTTTTATTACCGGTAAACAAAAATGCCATTTCCAATTTCCCAATCTTTTTCGGCAGGAACTTTGTGCCTAATATCTCATTTGGTCACCCCATGGTGCAGTGCCTCAGACAGAAAGTCAAGACAGCTTTCTTTGGTAGGTACATGTAGGTAGTTTAAGCACTTTCTGGAATCGAATCTTTCCGGAATGGAATTGACCACTTCCGGGAATCAATTCCTCAAAAAGGTGGAATCGCGATTCCGATTTCAATTTTGGAATTGATTATTACAAACTATTACAAAAAAACTCTGTTAAAAATTGCACTTAAATCCAATATAATTCTGCTTTTGTTGATAAAATCCTCATAAAATCAATGCTATGGGTTGAGTCATTGTCAATGAGATTTAGAAGCAACTTGAGTGGTATAATGAGTATAATGAACGGTTGCATTAAGCATGTCTGAACATAAAGAATGCTGCGTAAGGCCTTAGACTTTGACCCATTGCATCCTCCCAAATCAACTGTCACTTTTTGCCATTCATCCTTAATCCACAAAAATCCTCCACATTCTGCAATGAGGATTCTTGGAGAATTGAGGAGAGTTAGGGTTCATACCCTTTTTTGTGGAGCCGGTCACAAATGGTCTGACAATATTAACACATTTTACACATTTGTTTTTCTTCACAGACATGCATATGATGGTTGCAAGTCCAGAGAAGGTATGATGTGAAGAAAAAAAAGGAGCCATTTGTTTTGTTATTTGTTTGGTAAGGCCGAATAAAAAATAAAAAATGTTTAGCGTCACCACCCGCTAACTTTTGGGGGGCCGCCTCCTTTTTTCTTTTCTTTAAAAAAAAAAAAAAAAGATAAATTTGACCATTTTTGTTAAAAAAAAAAAATATATAAAATTTTAAGATCGTATTTTAGACTTTAGCATCACTGTGTACATGCTCTGAAAATATTTTTTTTTTCTAATAGGAAGGCTAGGGTGTGTCGTGTACGGTGTATAAATGATCAACCCACATGAATTTTGATTTTTAATCGTGGGTGAACCATGTTTTAATTTTAAATTGGAAGATAGGGTGTGACATGTTCACTACATGACTCGAATTAAGATGTGTCGGGCGGCCATTTTGAAAAAAAACAAAAAAAAAACAAGGGGCCTCCTCCTTCCTTTTAAAAAAAAGGCATGACGCTAAACATGTTTTTTTTTTTATTTGGCCTAATGGATTGAAGACAAACAATCTTTTGTCATTTGTATAGCATCACAATATGTAGTACATGTAAGCTCTGGAGTTTTTGTTTCTGGAAAATGACTAATAAAACGTGTTTCTTTGCAAATTTTGAATCGTTCAATGCAAAATAGTAAATTCCCAAAATTCGTTGTTAAATTCTTGTCAGTGGATTACACCAATGGCAGACGCAGGAGCCAGCCAGTATACATTCCACATCGAGGCAACGGATCGTCCCAAAGAAGTCATTAGACTCATCAAGGAAGCTGGAATGAAGGTCTGTTCTGATACCCTCTCTCCCCCCCCCCCCTTCTTTAGGCGATCCCATTGCAGTGCCTTGCATGAATTTATGGGAAAACTGAGTGATATCCTTAATAAGGCCTCGTGTGAATGTAAAGAAATTATTACAACTGGGGACTTTAATTGTGATGTTTCAGAGGAATACGATAGTATGCAATCAAATCCAATTATTTCTTGCTTTAGTTTGTTCCAAATGGCGCAACTCATACATGACCCAACACGTGTCACTGAATCTACTAAAACTACCATCGATCTCATTTTTAGTTTCCACCCAGAGCTCATAAAGGACTGTGGTGTTTTACCAGTCCTAATCAGTGATCATTATCTTGTTTATGGGCTACACAGTTGGAAAACACCAAAAATGAAAGGTCGTTCAATAAATTTTCGATGTCTAAAAAATATAAACAGTGATGCATTTACGGACGATCTCCGTAATGCACCATGGCAAGATGTTTTTGGTTGTTATGATGTGGATAATGCATGGTCTATATGGTACTCCATATTTATGAGTATTATTAACCTCCATGCGCCAGTCAAAACCAAACGCATTCGGGGTGCCTCAGTACCGTGGCTCGATAGCGAAATTCTTAAACTTATGCGGCAGCGCGATCGTGTACACAAAATTGCAAAGCACACAGGCTTACAAATTCATTGGGATTCATACAAAAACCTGCGGAACAATGTTACTAATAAAATCCGCAGTAAAAAGAGTAATTACTACACATCCGCCATAGAAGAAAATAAAAGCAACTCTTCTATGCTGTGGAAAACTCTGAAGGAGGTACTCCCTAAGAAACAAAAAACTGTACCAAATTCGATTACTTCCCCAAATGGGGAAAATATTGACAATATCGCCGACATTGCTGATACATTAAATGAACACTTTTCAACAATCGGCAAGCGTACTGCTGGAAATTACCCTTTGCGTGAACTTGAAATAGATGACAATACTGACGCCTCTATATTTGATTCTGTTGATGAAGATTGCGTAGTACCTAACATTACAGAAGAGTTTGTTCGAAAGCAAATATCATCCATGTCGGTTGGGAAAGCAACAGGTCCGGATGGAATTAGTGTTAAAATGATTAAAATTGCTTCACCTTATATCATTAAATCTTTAACTCATATTGTTAACCTGTCTATAAGATGTGAGCGATACCCTAAAGATTGGAAACATGCTTTAGTAACACCAATTCACAAGGGAGGAGATAAATGTAGTACAGGTAACTATCGTCCAATTTCTATACTGCCAATTATCTCTAAGATTTTAGAAAGATGGGTGCACTCATCGGTATATAGATATCTTGATGAAAACAATCTGATTCCTAGTTGCCAGTCGGGATTTAGACCCCTGCACTCAACTGAAAGCACCCTACATGACTTGACAAACAAGTGTTTTGCGGCCATGGAGAATGGACAAGTTACAGGCAGTGTGTTTATAGACCTCAGTAAAGCATTTGATTGTGTTGATCATGAAATCTTACTAAAGAAACTAGAAAGGATGAACATGTCATCTTCTGTAATAAATTGGTTTAAGTCGTACCTAAGTGAACGTAGTCAGTCTGTGAATATTGGCGGCACCATATCAAAGGTCCTGTCCGTAAACACTGGTGTTCCACAGGGGTCGATACTAGGTCCACTTTTATTCATTGTTTATACTAGTGACCTTCCATTTTGTATTGCCCCAAACTGCAACTTATTTATGTATGCAGATGACTCAACATTAACGTGTAGCTCCTCCAACATTAATATAATAGAAAGTAGCTTAAATACAGCTCTTACTAGTTTTCACAACTGGTGCGGAAGAAACAAGCTAGCTTTAAATGCCACCAAAACCAAATGCATGCTTATTGGTACTAGGCAGAAAATATCTAATGTTAATTTAAATGTATGCATTGCTGGTAGTCGTATTGAAAATGTGAAGTCTTATAAATGTTTGGGTGTAATTATTGATGAAGCATTAAGTTGGGGCCCACATGTCGAATACGTAAGAAAAAATGTGGTGTCTAAATTAGGTATACTAAGAAGAATCCGTGATTGTATTCCTCAGCACAGCTTGCACACACTATTTGTAAGTCTAGTTATGCCAACATTAGAGTATTGTTGTACTGTGTGGGGAGGAAGGTACATATCTCACGATAATATGTTAAACAAATGTCTCAAAAGAGCCGCGCGGATAATCCTTAAATGTCCCTTCCTCACCCCTTCAGAGGATATGTTTGCTCGTCTTAATTGGACCCCTTTTTCAAAAAGAGTCAAGTCAAAAAAGGCTATTCTTGTCTTCAAAAGTATCAACAAAATGACTCCTTTGTACATGACAAATATTTTCAAACCACTTACAGTAATTCGCGAAACAAGGCAATCAACCCACACGGCACTGAAAGTTCCTTTCGCCAAAAAAGAATGCTACGCCACAAGTTTCGCTGTGAGTGGTGCAAATATTTGGAATAATCTGCCCGAACAATTGCGAACATTGGACTCATTAAGCACATTTAAATCAGAGCTCCGACATGCCATCTGAATGTTAGATATTATGCCAATTGCGCTGATCTACGGAGTTAGAACTTGGTTGCCACTATAATGTGGAGCCGGATAGGAATTTCCCCTTCTTATTTTTCACCTAAAAGGTTTTTTATTTGGCGGGTTTTTGCCTATCTCGTAAATCAGAATTAGTATTAATGTTTAGAATTCCTGTAATATCCTTGTATTTATAATATGTACTGTTATTTTATTTGATGATGTATGCAGGGCCCCAATGAAAACCAGTTTTAAACTGTTTGGGCACACCCTGGGTAAAGAAATGGAATAAATAAAAAAAAAAAAAAATTCCCTACTATATGATAAAGTAACAAATACACCATGTCGAGTGACATGAGCCTTGCGCCATATTCCTATTAGACTTTTTTGGTTAACGTGCCGCAACCAAATTAAATCCAATTAGAACGTGCGGGCGACTCTACATCCCTGTCAACTTGCTGTTGAATATAGCCCAACTCTCTCGATAAAAAGCAGACATATTGTGGGATTCTATTTTACTATAAAGCAAAGTTCAATCTGTTTTGGCCGTATTTTGCACCAGGTAGGTATAGGCATCAAGCCAGGTACTCCCGTTGAGGTTGTGTTTCCCTACGTGGAGGAGGCCGACATGATTCTAGTCATGACAGTCGAGCCAGGATTCGGAGGACAAAAATTCATGGAAGACATGATGTCCAAGGTTAGAATGAGATGAACATAGTTGTTTGTTTTCTATTTATTCTGGTATTAATAATGATGATGTAGCTTGCCACAATTTTTTCCACGGCGGCATGAAACTCGCCGTGGGCTTCTGTTTGCTACCATGTAGCACTAGCTACAGTCAATACGTACTGGACCGATAAATCTGTCCCTCTCCGGGCTTTTACTCGGCATGACACCATGCAGATGAAACCTTGAACAAGTCACAGGCTAGTCTTGGTTGCAAGACGTCCTAATCGCAGTATGCAGCGCGCATAGGGCGCCGTTATGGGCGCCCTCTAACGTTTTTCGTAGACCACGCCATGACCTTTGGATAGGTCGTCTTGGCTCGAAAAACTCTGTGCAAAATTGTGTCGCATTTGCATGCGCGTGTGACGTTGCGTGAATAATCGCATAATATAACATGCATAATTGCTGACTTATTGGTCAAGTTTATAAGTTAGCCAAGACGACCTTTTTGAAGGTCATGGAATGGCGTGATCTACGGTGAACATTAGAAGGCGCCCGCATCGGCGGCCTAAGTGCGCTGCATACTGCGATTAGGACATCATGCAACCAAGACTAGTCACACGCCAGCAGCTCCCCGTGTCGGACTGCGTGATAGGCCGGTGGGCGTACGAGAGCACATGGGATTTGCAGGCACAAAGAATCTCTTATTGTCGTAACCTGTGTTAACGTGTTACCTGCCGTAGGCTGCACCACCACTTGGTACTTGTTGTGAATATGTAGACTCAGTAATTCTGCTATCCCTGCTAAATGCAACATAATGCACCAATGGTAAACAGGTGTTGCATTTAGTAGACAACACATTTCTTCTGGTATTATGCGTTTTGTTGCACCTAGAAGGCTTACTGGTCGGTATATAGCAGCATAACCCTACACAATGCAACATAATCAACTGTTGCATGTTGTGATAGTTTCGTAAAAAATAATCCCGCGCTTCGGCTCGCTGATGTTAAAATAATCCCGGCCCGAACTGGTTAACAGCGCCACCAATATTTTGTGCACATTCAGTATAAAGTAATGAAGGCAACATTTTTCTAATATCTGAAAATGCTCAAACTTTCAAAGCGGTCATTTCCTGATACTAAAAGGTTTACAGAGCAGGAATCTGTAAAAACATTTTGTACATACTCCAGTGCAAGGTTCAGGTAAACAATCGGCATTTTACTACTTAAACTGGTTTATTATATTTGTTTTATTTTTTTAATAGGTGGAGCAGCTAAGAGCAAAGTACCAGTCATTGGACATAGAGGTGGATGGTGGGGTGGGGCCGGCTACCATTGACATGGTTGCTAAGGTCAGTCAACTGAATCCTTGAAATGTGTGTATGCCCAACAATGTTTTTTGGACTAACAATCTGTCATTATATGCTCTTGCATAAGCCAGCAAAAACTGTGATGTTGTTCATTCAGACCATGTTCAGAAGAATGTAGACTGTGAACTATTTGGCATGTTCTGTACCCACAACACTTCACCACGAACTGATTCGACTTGGTTTTGTAAAATGTGTGCGCATGGCTCGCACTTACTCCCACCGAGTCATTTTCAACTTCACGAACTGACACCCGAGCATTGCAGTGTGTGCCCCGCACATTTTCTTTTTGAAGAACTATACCTGTTTTAGTTTCACATGTTTAACCCTAACCATCCCAAATCTCTTTGCAAAATATCAAGGATTTTTCAGGATTATGAGGGCACTTGGAAGTTGATGCATTGGAGTAATTTTTCCAGGATTGAGGGCGTTTTGTGTTTTTGCCAACTGGAAGATAATGCAGGATTGACGTTACTTGGGTGTTAATCCAAATGATGATTTGAGGATTTAGGTTGTTTGTTACTTTTTACTTTCACACTACTCATGCTATATGCACATTTGTCCATAGAGCTACATGTACACTCGAGGTGTAAAGACATTATTTGTTATGTACGTGTCAAGAATATGAAAATAATATAATAATAATAATAATGAAACATTTATATAGCGCATAATATGGACTCATCTCTATGCGCGTCACAATTAGTTCACAAAATATTCAGCACAATTAAATTCATATAATATCAAACATAAATAATTAAACTACACAAATAAGCAATTAAACAATAAACGCTACAAAATATACATAATTTGGAACAATATTGGGCACTTAAAGGGAGAGCATGAATGTTTTGAGAGCACGTTTGAAATTGTCGACAGATGATGCATTGCGTATGTGGAGAGGGATAAAGTTCCATAGTCGTGCAGCTATAGTGCCATAGGCACGTTCCCCATAGAATTTAGTATTGGTCCTGGGTATCTGGAGAAGGTTCTGGTTATTGGACGAAGCGTATGGGTTGGGTTGTATTCCTTGATAAGATTTGAGATGTAGTGAGGAGATATGTCATTGAGGGATTTGTATACTACATGTAGAAGCAGGATCTTGAACTGAATACGGAGGTGAATTGGAAGCCAGTGCAGACGGTAGAGGATGGGTTTGATGTGCTCTTGTTTGCGAGATCTAGTGACAATCCTTGCGGGCGTACCTAGCTACCGGTAGGTCCCTGGTTGTAATACTGCAGCTGTTCTATTTTTGGCTGCATTGATTTGTTTTTGTGTCCATACATACTGGGGTTAATGTATCAAAGAGCCGACTGTTTGGACAAATTAGTGTGAATACCGACGGGTGTCTGAATTCAGAGCACTCAGCATATATAATGGTGTAGGATATATACTACCCTTGTGAAAGTCAGTTTTAGTTATTTTTTTGCCATATCCATTTTTAGAAGGTAACACTTTCTTTTTTCCCCAAGATTTAGTATAACACTGGCCGGCCCACTGCAGGATTTTGCAGGATTCAGGTTAATACATGGAGTTGCAGAATTCAGGTTATGTGTAAGAAAAATGGGGTAGTTGGGTTAAAGGTTTTTAGTTAATTTCTTTTGTAATCCCACCAGTATACAGACAGAGAGAGATTCTTTTCTCCGAATCATATTCTCAACATGCTCGGGTGTCAGTTTGTGAAAATAGAAATTCTTCTCTTGCGAACTAGTGCCTGATGTGCGTGCTAAATTTACTCAGTGTGCAGTTAATGACAAGTGCTCTGTCCTCGACTTAGGTCTTGGAAGTACAGTTAAAGCACTACTGTGCCCAAGCCCTTCACAGTGTGATTTACATATGACAAGTGGGTCACACTCTTAAGACAAATATTCAATGTCATTTATTTTGAGGATTTGTGGGACAAAAATTTAAAAAATAGTGAGAATTTCAAGGAAAAACAATTTGGAACAAGGAAACGAAGAGGAGTAGGTTAAATACAAGTTTGTAAATCCCGAAAATATAAATTGTCTTTGACCAAGACCTATTTCTGATTCTTCTCAACAGGCTGGAGCCAACATGATCGTATCAGGTAGGGCCGTAATGAAGAGTGACAATCAGCGACAGGTCATCAATACCCTACGCAGCTCTGTTAACAACTATATCCAGACAGCTGGTCTCAATAGATAGTCAGGTACAACCCAGAACTAAGTGTCGCTTGTGTACGAAAGATGTCCAAGCAATACACTAATCGAAAACACTGTGGACTCGCACTATGAAAACGGGCTGCAGAGAAAAAATCGAGTTAGGGTCATCTCTCGTAGAATAAAGGTAAACACCTAAGGGGTGTGAGAAAAATAAATATGAATCTTATTCCTGGGGAAGCCATTTTGGTCGTGTTCCCTGAATGTATTTTATAAATTTAAACTGTTAAATGGGATGGTGCCAGACTATTTTTGCATTCTAGCCTAACTTTCAATGTTTTTTTTAATGTGGCTTAAAACATTAAGGTATGTTTAATCACAACATTTGTATTATTCATCAGAGAAAAATAGTATTATTTTGTAATTAACTTTATGATCATTGCTTTCAAAAAGGAACATTTTGAATTTAACCGGAAGCCAATGTAGTTCCTAAGGTATGGGTGTTACTAACATAAGTATAAACTGTTAGACTTTTGCGAACATGTAAGAAATCAAACGTTTAGTTAAGAAAAACTTCTTTTTAAGAAAAAAGTTTAAGATGTACATGTAATCATTTTACTGGATGCCTCAAATCATTATTTACTCTCAAATTCTTAATAATTAAAAGTAAGAGTTTTTGATATCTACAAATGATGTATCCTACTTTTAAAGGTAGTATACACCATTTGCAGATATCGAAAATATTTACTACCGAATTATTAAGAAATATCTTACTCATCTGAAAGTAAATGTTGATTCTGGGCATCCAGCAAAATGATTGCGCTAGATATCCTGTAATTCTTCCGAAAAATAGAATTTTATAATGAAAAATTCGCGATCGCGAAAAAACAAAGATAACATAAGAATAACTGCTCGATGCCGGTTGAAAAAAACCGCTGTTTTTCGTGCTTTTCTCGGCATCCATGATTCTATAACTTCGGACAGCTCAGTTAAACGATATTTACTATAAATACAACCCCCCAAATCTACTCATTCATGATAATTCAAGCAATGACCAATGGTGTATACTACCTTTAAGTAATAAAGAAGTGGCACATTTGGGTATAAGGTTTAGCGAAACTCTTTGGTGCTGTATACGGACAGACAAACATATCCAGGTTACCAGACAAAGGGGAAACAAATGACAGCATAAAGACAAAACTACTACAGTGTAGTTCACAAATAATTACTGTTCATATTCGAAACTTTGTTTTGACCAAATAGTCACATATTCTAACTTAAAAAAAAAAAATGAAAATTTAATTTTGGAAGGCCTTTTATTTTTGGGGGGTATTACGAAGTTACTGAATGCCGATGATATTCAACTTTTATTGTGGGTGAATGGATATTTAACTTTCTGGTACTTTGTACATGATTATCAAGTTTGATTCTCTGAAAAAAACGTGTGCAATACAGTTGGTATAGTACGGGAAACTCTGGCTGCACAGAGGAGCCAGGTGTGGTTGTCCTAGCACTGCCTGGGATTTGTCAAGCTCTGCAACAAAATAGCTCCCCTCTAAAAGCACAAGGCATTATGTGATGTGTAGTACTGTGCCACGGCATCTTTGTTAGGTATAAGAAAGGAATGAGCATTTTTTGTTTACGAATATTTAAACATTTGATATATTCTTAACCGCCTATCACAAATAAGACTACAAATATGAATTCAAGCTTTTGAACTACCTCCAACTGCAGGTTTTGCTAGGGTTTGGTACCAAACCATAGCAACTTGTTGTTGGACTTTCTTTGACTCTGTGCAAAAGGCCCAGAGGGACCTTGTTAATATATGCGAGGTTCGGGGCAGAAAAGCATGCGACTTGTTGGAATTTGTGGGTTCAGCCGCTGGTCCATACGGAGTGGTTAGTGAGATGATGGCCTCAGCGGGTGTCAGTCTTGTGCAATTCCATTTTGGCAGAACAGCATCTTGGTTCCCCTGTTCAAGGGCGACCCATTGGAGTGTGGTTCTTTCAGGGCCATCAAGCTCCTGAAGCAGGTGGGGGAGAGTATTTGAGGTATGCTGAGGATGCAGGTGGATATTGACGAGATGCAGTTCGGCTTTATGCTGGGTAGAGGAACTACGGATGCCACTTTTATTGTATGACAGCTGCAGGAAAAAATTCTGGCCAAGAAAATGAAGCTCTACCACGGGTTTGTGGGTCTCAAAAAGGCTTTTGACCGGGTTCCAAGGGAGACTGTGCGATGGGGCATGGAGGAATGGCGTACGGTGGATAGTACAAGTATTGAGGTGAAGGTTGGTGTACATCAGTACTGAGCCCCCTGCTGTTGAGTGAGATGTGACGGCCAACTCAAGTACACACACAGCTAGGTGTACACTGGCCAGTCACCACTACACAATGCATTGCCCCATACAGATAAATGTCTCATACAGATATCAAATAAAAGATGGACAACAATTGGATTGTATTGGTTTGTAACTCTTTCATAATTTCATTTATAGTTAAATACAACAATTCTGGGTTGGGCATGTAATGTTCCATGATCTTGTTTTGTTAAAAGAAACAGAACAGCATTAAAGGTAGGATACATGTATACCATTGGTGATTGCGAATGGGGGTTGTATTTTACAATCATGGATGCTGAAAAAAAGCAAGAAAAAATATTCGTTTTTTTCAACCGGCGTCAGGCAGTGGTTGTTATGTTGTTCTTGTTTTTATCGCGATGGCCATCCTGCGATTGTGAATTTTGTTTAACAGGATATGTAGCACAATCATTATTTACTTTCAAATAAGTAAGATATTTCTTAATAATTCGGTAGTACACATTTTAGATATCTGCAAATGGTGTATCCTACCTTTAAAGCTGATGTTTTGTAATCAAACTACTTGTACCCCAGTGAAATTTATCGTATATTTTGTCAGATATAAAAATCAAATTGATAAAATTACAAATATACAAAAATAAGTTAAAAATGAAGTGGTTCATATCTGCCATTTATTTGTTATCACATCCTGCTATTGACTAAAGCTTTCCTGAGTGAGTGGTGTTGAAGCTCTCATAATGCTCACAGTCATTACACTGATACTCATGGTCGCAGGCATACAGCAACTGGCCCCACAAAAATTTGGCAGACAGTGCTTAGCACAGTCCTGCATAGCGACATACTTTAGTAAAGTTTGAGCCTGGTATATCAAACCCTCGGCATGCTGCATTGGTCGGATGGTGAGGTCTGCTCATTCGGTGGACCGAATTAGGCCCAGTTTCTCTTGTGATGATCAGAACATATTGTTGACGGCTACCCCGGCCTGCATGAGTTTGAATATGATGGGCTGCGTCACCTTTACATGAACAAATACAAAAAGAAAAAGCAAGTTCGTCACAAGTCCTTCAGTCTCAAGTCAAGTCATTAGCTATTCAAATGAGCTTTGACAATAACATTTCTTTGTCATTGTTTAGCCAGTTACTTGTGACTGACTTGTAGGGACTCAAGCACATCAGGCTACAGACAACGTCATGCAAAAATTATAGGGGGGCCTTTACTACCAAGACCCTAACCCTGCCACACGCAGTACAGTGCATCAAGAACAAAAGCTGGTGCACTTTAATGCATTTAGCTGTCAACACCAGTGCATAAGCCCCACAGTCAAAGACTATTGAGAGCTAGTCCCCATTAAACAATGTCAGAGATGAACTCTGCTGCGTTGGGTGACCAGTGACTCTGGGGCAGTTTGACCTGATGGATCTTGCTGCACTGTGCTACCAAGTCATTTAGACAGATGCTGCACATTGCTGCGTGTGACTGAGTGTCTAGCTAAAATACCCTGGAGGGTTAGGGTTAAAGGTAGGATACACCATTGGTAATTGCTTAAATTATCATGAATGGGTAAATTTGGGGGGGTTGTATTTTATAGTAAATTTCGTTTAACTGACCTGTTCCGAAGTTTTACAATAATGGATGCCAAGGAAAGAAAGAAAAATGGCGTTCGTTTTAAACCGGCGTCGGGCAGTGGTTCTTGTTCTTTATTTTTTTAGCAATCTTCATCCCGTGATCGTAATTTGTTTTTTTTTAATTATAGGATATCTAGCGCAATCATTTTTACTTTCAAATAAGTAACATATTTTTAATAATTCGGTAGTAAATAAATTTGGTATCTGCAAATGGTGTATCCTACCTTTAAGCATCTTTTACACCGAAATAGCTACATCAAGCTTTATACTCCCAAGGGAGCTGAAATTGTCTTTGGAATGTTTCAATGGCCCAGTGATCAGGGGTAGTAATAATGTAAACGACTTTGACCTTTTGATAAAAAGTGCTATCAAAGTGCTAAGCACTGGGTATCAAAATTATCAAATTCAAGGGTTTGTTGATGTGGCACTGAAGTCAAATGTTATACTGATCTACTGAACAGTGGACAACATAGAAAGTAAGAGGGAATGGTTTATATCGTTTATATTCTCATTGGACCTCTCACCTTGTAACAGTTTTTTATTCGCAGTTCGGTCAAAGTGAGCTTTCCTTGTTTGTCCAAGAAAGCCTGCAGACCCAAGTTGCTGACCACGTAGCAGTAACTGACATCCAGATTCTGGAGACTGTGGCACTTGAAGGCCACCTGGCTGACACCAAAGTCTGTCACTCCGTAGACACTGCTAATATGTAGCTCCTTGAGGTTCTTAGCATGGTCTGCCAGGCCACAAAGTGCTTCATCTGTTATCTGAGATCAGGAGTACAATAGGAAGACAGACAAAATACAAATTTAACACTTGCTCTATGATAGCTGTTCAGTGGAAGACAGTGGCACATGCCAATGTACTCCAGCTGCAGTGCATTGGAGGATTCTTTACATGTTGCAGTGAAGAGCACTTCTGTAGTTAATTAATGGACATATGGCTTCGCCGATCATTATAATACACGGTGGACTCGCAGCATGACCGCATGATGACCTGCAGTTTCCTATGGCATTCCTTAGAGTGCATTGGAGGGACATGCAAAAAACATGGGGGATGGGGGGCTACTATTGAAGTGCGTGGAGTGTAAACAAGAGCGAGGGTTAATCTATGATATGATAATCATTCAAGAGATTTTCAGGGGTTCAATTTTTAATATCTCCCATTTTATTACGTGACCTGATGAGTGGCTTGGAAGTTGGGACTTGACCTGAGTGGATTGGGAGTTGACCTGAGAGAGCCTTGAGACTTAGGCCAGAGCGACTTGAGACTTGACCACTGTGACCTATGAAACTTGACCAGAGTGATTTTTGACTTGACGAGAGCGACAGGAGTCTAGTCTCGACCAGAGTGACTTGAGCCTTGATGAACAGCGTGACTAAGAAAATGCAACACAAACTAACCCCGTAGCAGCTACTTAGATCCAACTCCTCGAGCTCAGGACATTTCTCTGCCATTGATACAATGGCAAAATCTGTAAGGTTTCCACATTTGTAGGCAGCAAATATCCTCAGCTTGTGACAGACACTGGCAACGGTAAGAAGTGCTGCATCCCGCACTGCTCTCCAACACCCATCTAACCTACAAATATAGAGACAAAATAACATTAATACTACTCCTCAAGTCCCCACAACCTTTCTCAAATCCTATGGACTCCTTAGACCTTTCTCCCCAACCATAAGATTCTGCGATTACACTTTTAAGAGCCCTGTGGTGCGGGAACACTAGGCACACTTGTTCGTACACCTATAGCGCAAAAGTACACATGACTATAAATCATATTCTAAATGTGCACAAAGCTACAGCATCTTCGCAAGACCATCGGGTGTTCTCCTGAGCAGTCTCTCTCCCAACTCTCCCTTCCATGCCGGAAAGGGGTGTACAGTACATGTGCATGTACTTGTGCACGAAGTGTATTGGACAAGCCTACTTGTATTATGGAAGGCACTGTTCTACTGCATCCAAAACGACATCGTCGAGTGGCTTTGGTTACAACATCGTCGTGTGACTTTGGTTGGAGTTAGGATAGCCCCACTAACCGCTAGGGTTAGGGTTGTCATTTTGGTTCCTCTCCTTGAGTGCTTACCACTTGTAACCCTTCTATAAACCTTGGTCAAGGCGTTCTATAATTACAAATGATTGTCCGATGATAAATCCATTGACAAAATAATTAAAATTGTCGGAGAAAGATCTCGACTGCAGGTCATTGTTCAGGCACGAGATCAGATTCAATTTATTTCCGCGTTGTGGACTAGCCGTGTGAGGTCGCTGTTCGCTCTTAGTACAGTACGTGAGTGGGGAGTACTCTACATGGGCTCAGTGCGCTGTCCTATGAGGGCACTTTTCACCTAGCAACCGGACTTTCTATGGCAGTACGAATACAATTTAGCTGGTATTACTTTTTGTTCATTTGATACTTGTGTATACAAGTGGGATTGCTTTGTCTGTTTGCTGACTTATGACTCTCTTAAAATTGAGTATTCACTTCTGATTCCATAGTAGGAACCAGACACTTAAATTGAAGTCAGGTAAGATGGTGTTGATATGAACTCTCCAACTCTCCCTTTCTTTCCGCTGAAAGGGTGCTTGTGCATGGAGCCCCTAGCGTTGCCAGTACTGTACATCAGACACAAAAGTCAAAAGCCTTGACCAAGCTGGCTACCTGTTAATCCTAACCCTGCCAGAAGCAGCATATATAGTGCATCAGGTACAAAAGTCTTGTGCACTTTGATGCATTCGGCTGTCACATGGTCAACACCAGTGCGACCACAGTCAACTATTGAGAGCTAATCCCATTAAACAATGCCAGAGATGGATACTGCTGCGTTGGGTGACCAGAGACTCTGAGGCAGTTTGATTTTGAGATTTCTGACCTGATGATGAATCAGCTGCAATGGGCAGGGTTGTCACTTTGACAAATTATGCATTTTGCTGCATCTGGCAGGGTTAAGCCAAAATACCCTAACCCTCCCAAATCATATGATTTTGCACACACCCTAGGGAATTGGGGTTGTCTAATCACCTCAGTTCTCTGACATTGGATGCGTATTTGACGATGCCTAACAAAAGGTCCTCCGTCACCATGCAATCCCAGGGTGTCAGGTCAATGACCTTTAACCTCTTGATGTAGGTTGTCACCAGGTGGCGCCATTTCTTGCAGACCAGCTTACAAGAGTTCACCTCCCGAAGGGATAGAAGTGGCAAAATGTGGTACAACACGATCTCATCCGGCAGTTGTGCCGAGTTCATGTGGTTCTCGGTTGCCATGGTTATTGCACTTGACGACAGAAGGTCTACTACTTTACTAGTCTACATCACATGGAAAGGAATGTCAGTACTCATCAAGTAGGAGGAATTCAACAGAATTGCTGGAAATAAAAAAAATGAGATTTTATTCTATTACTACTAGCAATTTATAGTGAGGAATGAAGCAGCCATTTTCATACAAGTTTCCAGTCCGAGTATTGGACATGACATGTAATGATGTGTAAAAAAAAGGAAAAAGTAGGGTCCAAAATACTTGGACTCATGCTTAGGACTACAGTTCCAAAGCATTTGTCTAGACTTTACTACAGCAACACTTTTGCTGTAGTATACTGTAACTATACTGTAGCACTAGCATAGCAACTTTAAAGTTACTTAAATTGCCAAAAGTAACTTTTAAAGTTGCTATGCTTGACGCTGGAGTTACTCAGCTAGCTAGGCCTACAGTACATGCTCATTGGGCGTCAATCGGTGGGCACCCCCACTTTTTAAAGGGGTGGGGGGGAGGGGATATCATATTGTTTGCCCCCCCCCCCCCCCCACATTTTCAAGAATGAAGTAAATTTTGCAAAAACAATAAAATGGGATGAAGTGATCAGAAATTGCCTCAGATCGCACCACAGAGCGTCTAGAGAATCTACAATTTTCCGGGGCCCTTAACCAGTTTGCACCGGGATTATTTTAACATCACCGACACGAGGCGCTGGATTATTTTTAACGAAACTCGATCCTAGGTGGGTTCAGGCCGGACGAAGCTTCATTGCATTTACGGAGCCTTCGGAGGAGTCAAACTGGGCTAGCTAGTTCATATGGGGCAAATTTCGTTGCCGTTGCGCATGTGTGCATGCGTTTGTATTGACCGGCAATCGTGGTCGTCGGACAAAAGAATATGGATTCAAACAATGGGTCCACGATTGACACAACGTCCACGATCTTTTCCCATGTACAAATCCTATGGCGATCCCCCCCAAAAAAGTTAGAGTATAAACAAAAGAGGGAAGACGGTCGGACAATACCCCGTCCACGATATCCGGTCAAAACAGAGCTGAGTTAGTCTTGCATACGCACTGTGGACCTCCGAACAATATAAGTCCACACGATGCGGGAAGAGGTTACGGTGTGTGGACTTGCACACGTCCACAATC
The DNA here is from genome assembly GCA_037893245.1 of Crossaster papposus. Taxonomy (NCBI): domain Eukaryota; kingdom Metazoa; phylum Echinodermata; class Asteroidea; order Velatida; family Solasteridae; genus Crossaster; species Crossaster papposus. The sequence goes on along the minus strand of JBAIAA010001165.1, from coordinate 51,072 downwards.
CGTTTTTCAGTTTCCGAAAAAGAGCGCTAGAGGAAAAACGGGTTAGGGTTATATATAGAAAAGATAGAAGGGACAGCTGAGAGGCCCATAATCCTAATTTGAGGGTAAATTTGTTTTGGGGAAGCGAGAAAAATGAGTATTTAGTCAAAGTTTGTTAACTACACGAATACAAAGGAATGTCCACAGTGCGTATGTAAGGTAAAGCTGTGTGTGTGTTCTTGTCTTGCATTACGATCGAGGATCGAAACACAAAAGAGAACAAAGGGAACAAAGGATCCTCGATCGACGGTTTGCTTGTCCGAATTCTGTCCTCGATCGACGGTGCAATGGCAAAGCAATGGGGATTGGGTTAAGTAAAGGAAGAAAGGAAAACACAATATCGATCCTCGGTCGTTATGTGGTTCACGACTGTGTGCGTTTGTGTGTGTGTACGATCAAGACGATCAAAAACGTTTGCGATTCCAAGTCATCAGGCGTTCATTAGATCATTAAAACATGATGTACGTTAAAAAAGACATTAATTTGATCAGCCACCTTTCTAAAAAGAGAAACATATCCTTCAATCACGCAACTACAAGCTGCTGCAGGCTCGTCGTGAAAACGTTTCGATTTTAGTACAGACCGACAGCGCCCTCTCTAGGCATACAGAAACATTTCCCTTTTTTGGCTGCCGAAAGCCCGAAACGATTTCAACCACAGCATACATTCATTATGTACATAATGTACATATAAATATAGCTCTAGTATTATGTACACACATAATGTACTGTAAATGTATACACAGTCATGTACAATGTACCATCATATCATACGGAAGCGTATTTTGTTTAGGACAATAAAATTTACGAACAATAAAAGTCCCGGCTTACTAATTGGCCCGGGCGGATTACTAAGTTAAGGGTAAAACAGCTCAAACTAAAACGATGAACCAATTTGCGCTCAACTAAGAGCTATATTACGACTCATAATCTAATAATCGACCTATTAAAGTTGGCCCGCAATGTATTGTTCGTATTTCGTCCCATTTTGTTTAGTAACTGAGGTGACCTGTGATGTAATAATTAAAAGACAACTAATTAGTCCAAATAATCTTTAAATTAATCTAAACCAATATTTATTAATATAAATGTAGGAACATTGTGGAGAACCAACATAATGTGTTACTACTTTTGTTGAGTGGTCATCAGTTACTTTTATTTCAGTTTTTGGTTATTTGGTTAAATACTCCGACCTTTTTTCAAAAATGTTTCATAGCGTGAACCGCTAGGCGTACCTATAATGCTTCTGTCACACCAAACTACTAGTTCGCAAAACGTCCTGCCCCGTTCTAAAAACAATCCAAAAACTGGCTGTGCTAGGGATAGAACGTGTAACGTTGGCGCGGCCAAATGGTCCACTTTTATTCATTGTAGCGATCTTCCATTTTGTATTGCCCCAAACTGCAACTTAGGCTATTTATGTACGCTGATGACTCCACATTAACGTGTAGCTCCTCCAACATTAATATAATAGTTTTCACAACTGGTGCGTAATAAACAAGCTAGCTAGCATTAAATGCCACGGTGAACCAAATGCATGCTTATTGGTACAAGGCAGAAAATATGTAAGTTTAATGTATGCATTGCTGGTAGTCGTATGTGAAGTCTTATAAATGTCTGGGTGTAGTTATTGATGAAGCATTAAGTTAGGGCCCACATGTCGAATACGTAAGAAAAACTGTTGTATATAAATTAGGTATACTAAGAAGAATCCGTCGGTGATTGTGTTCCCCAACACAGCCTACCACACTATTTGTAAGTTTACTAGTAATGCCAACATTAGAGTATTGTTGTACGGTGTGGGGAGGAAGGAGATATATTAATGTTAAACAGATGTCTCAAAAGAGCCGCGCGGATAATCCTCAAATGTACCTTCCTCACCCCTTCAGAGGATATGTTTGCTCGTCTTAATTGGGCTCCTTTTTCAAAAAGAGTCGAGTCAAAAAAGGTTATTCTTGTCTTCAAAGGTCTCAACAAAATGACTCATTTGTACAAATATTTTCACACCACTTACACTGTTGTGTTACAGTTATTCGCGAAACAAGGCAAGGCCCACACGGCACTGAAAGTTCCTTTCGCCAAAAAAGAATGCTACGTCACAAGTTTCGCTGTGAGTGGTGCAAATATTTGGAATAATCTGCCCGAACAATTGCGAACATTGGACTCATTAAGCACATTTAAATCGGAGCTCCGACATTGCGCTGATCTACGGAGTTATAACTTGGTTGCCACTATAATGTGGAGCCAGATGGGAATTTCCCTTCTCTTTTTCCCCCAAGGGGTTTTTGACGGGTTTTCGCCTATCTCGTAAATCAGAATTGATATCAATGTTTTGGATTCCTATAAACATCCGTATACGACTGTAAATATTATGTTTGTAACTCTCTGTAAATGTTGTATTTACATGAAATGTTATTTTATTTAACGATATATGCAGGGCCCCAATGAAAACCACTGTTTTAAACTGTTTGGGCACACCCTGGGTAAAGAAATGGAATAAATAAAATAAAGTCATAATTACGATGCTACTTCGTTCAAAAACATTCCCCAATAATGTCCATCTCGTCTTTAACCCGTCCGCACCCCGGCCGTTGGTATGGCAGTTCAGATTGGGTAAAATTGCCCGTTCACCTCGTGCGGACAACGCTTCAGTCCAAGCCCGTCCGTTTAAACCCGTTCTGAACTTGTTCTACCTCGTTCCTAATTCCCATTCTAACTATTTCTTAACTCGACCATTTCTTAACTCGACCACTTAGTCTTCGTTCCCAGACAGTTCACCTCGTTCTCGTGACGTCTGATCTCTCCCCTAGTGCGTTCTGAACGTAATTGCAATCTCGTCCTGGCCCGACGGCTGTACCCAGCGCGCGTCACTTTTGCCAGTCCCCATTCGCGTTTGCCGCTTCAACCTGTAGTCCAGCGGATAAGAGGAAATGTTGTGCACTTTGTGGTAAAAGCATGAAACTTGGCACACATGTACTTTATACCAAAACATGAAATTTTAGATATAGTGCCATCTCTGAATTTGCCTGTGGTGGCCTTGGCGGCCATTTTCCAAAATGGCCGCCATTTCTGATATAAAACTACATAACTCGGAAAGTAAGAGGCCTAGAATCTTCATTCCAGTGGCTATGTATATGTTTTCCGTGTCCAACAGTTCAACAAATGCATTATTGACTGTGTCAGACGATTAGGTCTGCCATTTTGAAAATGGCGTCCTTATCCTTCAAAATGGTGGTCTTCAATGGCCATAAATTCCATTTATTCTGGTGACACATGGTGATTTTTAGGATCAAAGACTAATTGGCTACTCTGTACATAGTGGATATCACAATATTGCTCACCTGTTTTAATTGAGCAAACAAACAAGCCCCCCCCCAAAAAAAAAAAAAAAAACAAAGAACAAACTTGGAAATCCGTCACACTAGCAAGAAAAAGAGCCTCCACATTTACACCGAGGGCTGTGCATGTCAGTGCAGCTTTCACGCACTTGCAATTAGCTCGACATCCCTTGGTGCAGCCACAGCGCAAAAGTTCTCTGCACACTTTGCTTGACTCAGGACGGACTATACGCAATACCCAAGCCCACGACAGACCACGCGCGAAGTCTCCTTGAACTCATTATGCGTCGAAACACGTTTGAATTCAATGGCAAGTTTTTTTGACAAAAAATTGGCGTGGCCATGGGCAGCGAATGCAGTCCGGAGATTTGTGACACAAACCCTATTCAAATACGAACAAGACAAAATCCTCCCTCACAATCCCTCAATTGTGAGCTACATGAGATATAGAGACGGTGTTCTTATAATCTTTAACGGAAATGAAAAGCAGGCTGCTGACCTAGTGCAATCACTTAATAAAAGTCATCCTACGCTGAAGTTCACGTCTGAGATCTCGCACCGCCAAGTCACTTTTCTCGACCTTATTATCTACAAAGGCGAACGATTCATACATGAAGAGATATTGGATACTCGAGTCGCTACCAAAAAAACTGATACATTTCAGTACCTAGCTCGAGATTCAGCACACCCTTAGTCGGTATTTTGCGGATTAATCAAGGGCGAAGTGACCATATACAAACGTATATGTACCCATTAAAAAAACTTTGAGGAGAGGGTTGAATTCTTCAAAGACAAACTTCAAAAGCGCGGATACACAAACGAATACCTAGCCCTCCTTTCTCAAAGGGGCAAGACTCCCGCGGACCATAAGCGTGAAAAAAACAAAAACAATATCCCACTGGTGTTCATCCTACCATACATGTCGCGCACCCAGCCCTCAAACGGGCTATCCTCAAACACTGGCCCTTGATTAGCGAAAACGAATATCTGAATAGGATATTTGATACCCAACCCATCCTGGCATACAAACGGCACAAAAACATAATAGATGAACTTGTTCGATCTAGGACTAAAGCATCTCCACAATCCAACCAAGAGGAACAAAATCTTGATGAGGAGAATCTGCAAATTCTATTGGAACTATTGAAAGAACAAAACAATGATCAAAGAAATGGATCTCAAGACTAAAACAAAATAAATAAGTCAACCCCCCCCCCCCTTTGTCCTTGCCACGTGTCATACCAACCGACACACACATAAAAACAAGGAAAGGAAAATGAACTATATAAGAAGGTGACTGATGACGTGCATGATACAGCAAAGAAAATATGCCCTGCTCCCCTTCCAAAAAGAGAAAAAAGAGGGGACGGCATATTATCACCGGTAATAATTAATCACTGTGTGAACTAAAAACAAAGGGACCACTGTTGCAATACACAAACCAGTCATCGCGTTGCCAAAACCAAAGACAGGGTTTGAAACTCCCGCTTTTAGGGAATGTCTAACCCAATTGGCCTGCAGACGTTTGATGTATTTGCCCGTCCACGAACTCCAACCACGGACTGTCATCTAGCAGAGATAATGTGGCTAGAACTGACCCCCAGATGCGTGTCTTACACAAAAAAGGAAAAAAAGAGTTAAGAACTACGCTCTGGAGAGACCAGTCAAACAACCACTTTCTAGCATACCCACTAGTTAACGTACAATTACAGATCTATCTCTGCAGACCAGTCACAAATACAATCCATATGATACTTGTCAGCAGAACCTTTTCCGCGTCTCAAACAAATAACGAAAAAGCACGGAGGGGTTCTTTTGAAACTTGTACAAGAAACAACCCCCCCCCCCCCCCTTCCTACAGACTGCAATCTCGCGGGAAAAGATGTGGCCTAAACTGACCTCCCATGAAGCGTATATCACTAGCAAAAAAACCTTAAATTAAGAATTACGCTCTGGGCGGGATAGTTACGCAACCACACTGCTGGCATACCAGCACATCATAAATTATACAGATTTATCTCTGCAGACCAGCCACACATCTACAATCCAATGATACTTCAAGCAGCAGAACTGCTTCAGCATCTCCAAAAAAAATTTCGAAAACGATGAGAAAAAGTTCTGACTTGTGACAACTCCCATAAACACCCTCCCCTTCCCACATAGAATGAGTTCTGATTCACTGCAGCTAACTCTAGAATTGATCAAAAAAATAAATAAAAAATAATGAAGTATGCCTGCATAAACCGGTTTCTCTGTGCTATACCTTCTTGCAAAAGCACTCCATTAGAATTAAAAAACCTAATAGTCTCACAGAAAAAGAAAGAAAATTCCACAAAACCCAGTATTACACGTCCTTCACGTTAATGTCCTTCCCAGGTGACCGAGAATCGTTCTAAAAATTAAAAAAACGTAAGTAACATGTATGATTACGCTGCTTCCCAATAAACACGATTTGGTGTTTTTTAAGATCTAGCATAATCCCATTATTTCCAAACTTGCAATATGTGTAGGCCACAGCTATATAGTTTCTACATTTTTGAAGGGCCACAATAGGGGATAGGACGCCATCTTTAAAAATGACATATACTGTGGTCCGGAGGTATTGTTAGTACATGTACCTATGTGAAAGTTTCTGACCCTTATAACCTAATTTTTTTCACCATTAATGTCGTTGAGTTCTTTAATACAGTATTTTGGGCTGCAGGACTGCCATTTTGAAGAATAAGGACGCCATTTTGAAGAATAAGGACGCCATTTTGAAAATGGCGGACCCAATCGTCTGACACACTCAATAAGGCATTTTTTGAACTGTTGGACACGGAAAACATATACATAGCCACTGGAATGAAGATTCTAGGCCTCTTACTTTCCGAGTTATGTAGTTTTATATCAGAAATGGCGGCCATTTTGGAAAATGAGGACGCCATTTTGAAAATGGCGGACCAAATCGTCTGACACACTCAATAATGCATTTTTTGAACTGTTGGACACGGAAAACATATACATAGCCACTGGAGTGAAGATTCTAGGCCTCTTACTTTCCGAGTTATGTAGTTTTATATCAGAAATGGCGGCCATTTTGGAAAATGGCCGCCAAGGCCACCACAGGTCAATTCAGAGATGGCACTATATCAAAAATTGCATGTTTTGGTACAAAGTACATGTGTGCCAAGTTTCATGCTTTTACCACAAAGTGCACGAAACTTTCACATTTGTGCACTTATCCGCTGGACTACTGTGCAGACTCACACTTCGAAGATTTCCGATATCGACATTTACGAAGATGGGCCGTTGGAAAGCAGCCAGTACTACCCGAAGATCCAAAGCCCCGTCCCTATAGTAGTACCATGGAGGAATCCTCCATGGTAGTACTAGTAGGATCGAAGTATGGTAATTCCGTTGTAGTACGTCAATCTCGTTTTATGTACGTTGTCAATCGATCCGTCTTACTCTAGTTGCAGAACGTCTAGCTGCCCGAACATTCAAGTACGCTCGAAGTTTGCATCCCGCGTATGTACGTGCGATGTGATGTCATCATTAAACGACGACGGTGATCATTGCAACGACGCGTTCACCGTCATTATAATAGAATCATTCAGGTCATTTTCTATCAATTTGTCAACATTTTTCGCTGTTTTTTCTTGAGAGACGGATGCTTTAAAAAAATCTCGGGCCGAATACGCGGCCAAAAAAAATTGAAACAGTATTCAGCCCGATATTTGCCCGATATTATGTCGCGTTGCGGGAAAATCCGTCCGGGCGGATGGAAACAATTTAACATATTCCAACCCAGTTTTTGTATCACTTGTTGGGTTTTTTTGTTTTTACGAAAACACACGATTCAAAGAGATCACACCCTTCTTGTTTATAGGCCTACAAACAATTTTTTTAGTTTGGACAATTTCAAATTGACTGTCAAATTTGATCTGAAACCATCCTTTACATCACGGATATTCGTACCAATGAACTCATGACAAAATGAAAAGCATTTCTGGTTTTGGAATGGCCCCATGTATACGTCGCGGGCCACTACACAGTTATAGAGATCAGTGGCCACCACTCATTATTATGCATCTTATTTGACCTGGTTTTAAAAATGGCGCATGCGCACAAACCTTATGTCGCTTTACACAATAGCCGAAACAGCGGCGAATCGCGCGCCACTTCACAGTTCGCATGCCGATTTTCATTTTGTAGCGCTGAAAGAAAATTGTGTGCGAAATTACAGTGAATGCACGGTCTGAAAATAAATGCATATGGCCTACCTATTCCAAACGCCGTTAATAGTGAACTGTTTTTTTTTTGTTTTTTTTTTGGGGGGGGCAAAATAGCTACCTTTCCAAAACGCCCCCCCCCCCCCGCATTTCGCCGCCCTGTATATCGCCACTAAATAGTTGGACCTGTACACTTTTATCTTAAAAGTGGAAATCATCACTAGGTTCCTTGAACTGTATAAGTTTTATAAATATTATAAATTTTACAATTTGGTATGGTGTTATATCGCCGTCTACGTCGCCCTTACTTTTTAGCCCATTTTTTTCACAGTGAACTTTGACCTACTACTTCGACCGTAAAACCGCGCTTTTCAAACTCGTCAAGTTAACACACAACCATTGGATAAAGCGTACCACGTGACAAGTGCTTCTAGAAAATTCGTACAGTCGCGACCTCAGTGCCAGGACCAATTACGTGTGGTTTGAAATAGATTGCCGCGATCTTTAGGGATCGAGGATGAAGTATGTCGTAATAAAGCAGTAGTTTTTTCCTGGTCCGTTTTCTAAACTCCCGCTTCGTCTCCGTTCAGGCTTCGTTTATGTCGTTTAGCAGTAGGCTGGAGCCAGAATAGAGCCAAAGACAGGAGTTTAAAAAACGCACCTGATATCCTCGGCTCGTCACGCGTAGTGAGAAATCTCATGCACGTGAGACGCGACGATACGGTACAGATAGATAAACGTGCGATCGAAACCGGCAGCTTCCCACATTTGACAGATTTTCCCCACTTACGCTAGGTTCAACTGAAACTAACAGGTAGGCCTACGTTTTCAAAATAAAATTATGAAGAAAAGCTAACGTTGTGTTACGTTATTTAAAGCGTTGCTGTGCTTAGAAATAGTGAGACAGTGCACAAAAGGCTACAGCTAGTACAGGCAGGCGGCGCCAAGTCAGTAACAAACGTACATGACGAACGCAGGGCGCAATGATTTTTGGCACTGCACTCGGTGCGCATGCTGTAGACGTAGACGGAAATGGCAATGTCCGAAAATTGGGCTTTGTAAATTGTCAGTTTGCCTTGACCAGTTTGCGCCGGGAATATTTTATTTTTAACATCACCGAGCCGAGGCGCTGGATTATTTTTAACAAAACTCTATCCAAGGCAGGTTTAGGCCGATGGTACCGGGGCGGGAAGTGCACCCACGCATTTCCGGCCTTGCTCACTGCTGACGGGAGTGACGGACATTTCCGGCCTTGCTCGTGACGTATTTATGTAGCATTGTACTATTTGTACTAGTTTTCATTGGGCCAAATACAAAAAATTATCATCCTTTTAGGGGGGGGGGGGGGGGGGGGGGGGTAAGTGAGGAGAGTGGGATTTTTTTTTAATTTTTGTTGTTGCTGTATCGTCGTGAAAAACTGAGGATGGAGGGAGCTTTTTTTTTTTTTTACAAAATGAATGAACTATTTTATATAATGTATTATTTTATTAAAATTTAAGACAAATATTCAAACTGCATTGATCAAAAGTATGAGTATAGAGTTGTTTTCCAAACTCTCAAGGAAAATGCTGGGTCTGTATGATCAAACTGATCAAGCTGTGTCTCCCTCATTGACATTGTCAAATATTTCACCGGCAAATTCAGTGTACAGCTCGGCAAGACTCGCATCGTCGTTCCATCATCCCAAACCTAGTTGCGATAATCGTAACCCTCCATCGACGGTCGAAGACCGGAGGGTTACGAGACAACTAGTGTACAAAATAAGAGATGTTGCAATTTCGACCATTTTGGCCAGACTAGTCACCAGATTTGCCGGATTTTTACCACTTTTAAAAATCATGACACACATTTCAAGAACACAGATTTGATCTGCAATGTGTAATGACTCCGCTCATAACACTCTAAACATCATTGAGAAAATATTTGGGGGATAAAATGACAAAAACTTACCAGAGACTGAGCGAAATTCTCACCAAACGATGTTTACATGTTGTTTACATTTCGTTTACAATCTCGACCAATCAGCGTAAACCATAGTCTTGGTACGGGTGCAAGACCTTCTTTTTTGCGTTTGATACACGATTCCCGCGAGAGGGCGCTATCGCCCACGAACCGCCTCGTCGACCGGCGGTTCGTGGGCGATAGCGCCCTCTCGCGGGAATCGTGTATCAAACGGAAATAAGGTCTTGCACCAAGACTATGGTTTACGCTGATTGGTCGAGATTGTAAACGAAATGTAAACAACATGTAAACATCGTTTGGTGAGAATTTCGCTCAGTCTCTGGTAAGTTTTTGTCATTTTATCCCCAAAATATTTTCTCAATGATGTTTAGAGTGTTATGAGCGGAGTCATTACACATTGCAGATCAAATCTGTGTTCTTGAAATGTGTGTCATGATTTTTAAAAGTGGTAAAAATCCGGCAAATCTGGTGACTAGTCTGGCCAAAATGGTCGAAATTGCAACATCTCTTATTTTGTACACTAGTTGTCTCGTAACCCTCCGGTCTTCGACCGTCGATGGAGGGTTACGATTATCGCAACTACCCGAACCAGTCTTTTACTGGTTGGTGACAGCCCTCCTTGGCTATTGTCACCACGATCAACGACATGATATTAATCACTGCACGACCTCAAAATGTCCAAAAGTCAAGAAAAATGCCTGCGGGAATGCCTGGCCAACACAATGGCGCGATGGCACAACGATCAGCAAGTGTGGCTACAGCGCATGCGTGTACTCGCGAGAAGCACGTTGGTGGCGTTTTCTTCGTTTTTTTTAATACAGCAGTTTTTTGAGAAAAATAATAAATAAATAAAATTTGAAGAGTCCGTCGGGTACAACAAAAATCAATAAAATCAATAAAATTGTGTACCGCGCGTGTAAGTAGCACTGAGAAAAAGAAAGTCAGTTGACTTTCCCGTAAGATCTGCCGTACTTACATGTACTTCTGCTGGTACGTGTGTGTACAAATACAGACATTATTTTTGCGGCCGGGTGACGCTGCTGGAAGTATCCGCACACTCCAAAACTAGCTGGACTCGACTGTACAGTACATACCGTACGCTATAATAATGGGGCCTGATCGCGAAGCTGCGTGCGCGATACGTAACGTTCGTATGCAGCGATATTTTTTGGAACAAGTCAATGATTCAGTCAGTGATTGGAATACTAAGTTAGGCCTCAAGGATATTTTTGCAAAAAAGGGCATGACGGCCAAGGAAAAAAACAGGGCAAGGCAAAACTGGCCGTGAAGACCACCCCCCCCCCCCCCCCCCCCCCCAATCCACCAATTCATGATAATTCAAGCAATTGCCAATAGTGTATCCTACCTTTAATGTGGGGGCCTTCAATTAATAGAAGTTAAAGAATGACTCCTCGTCACGATTATCCACAATTAATTATTTTCAGAAATCAACATGACTGCTCCAGCTGTTGGTATCGATCTTGGCACCACCTACTCCTGTGTGGGTGTTTTTCAGCACGGCAAAGTAGAGATCATTGCCAATGACCAAGGCAATCGAACCACGCCCAGCTATGTGGCCTTCACTGACACTGAGCGACTCATCGGAGATGCCGCCAAGAATCAGGTGGCCATGAACCCTAGCAACACGGTGTTTGGTAAGATATTAACTACAAAAGATATTAACTAATTCGGGAAAGCCGCTACAAGGGTCCGGATAGCTCAGTTGCTCTTCTTCTTCTTTTGTATGCTGTCGCCATCAGAGCTGCAACTCGGTTGGAGACAACCATGCCCTTGTGTCATCGTCCAGGATCATCAGGCCAAGCTTGCCATTAGGTGGTCGGTATAGCGGGCATGATGATGATGTGAGTCACCGTTTGTTCAGGGTGGCCACAGTCACATGCTGCTCAGTCCCCAGCCTTTCATGGTCGCTGCGAAGCTCAGTTGCTGGAGTACCAGAACGGCAATCTGGAGTTCGCTGGTTCAAGCCCCGCGCTCCAGTCAATTTTGTTTGTTTAATTTTCCTGAATAGTATAAACTGCACCTTGTCCGTTTCCCTTGGGGTTCATTTGAAATGTTGTTCCATTCTTGGTAGGGAATGTCATTGAGGCAGTCCTTGTTCCTAACACTGGTTCCTTGAACCTCATATTTGTTTCACTTCTCCTTTCTCTTGTACAGATGCCAAACGTCTGATCGGTCGCAAGTTTAACGACTCGTCAGTGCAGGCTGACATGAAGCATTGGTCCTTTGACGTAATCAATGACAGCACGAAGCCCAAAATCCAGGTGGAGTACAAGGGGGAGACCAAGACTTTTTACGCCGAGGAGATCAGCTCCATGGTTTTGCTCAAGATGAAACAAACGGCCGAGGCTTTTCTGGGAAAGGTCAGTGTAGTAAAATCAAATTTATGTCGGGGATGTGTTGTAATATTTTCACAAACTTACTTTGAAAACTGACTTTTCTCATTTTAATTAAAAACCTGACTTTTTCTACAATTCCCCCTGAAAATGTGGATTTTTCTGTCGATAATTTCCTTGAAGAATCTGAACAAGAAATTTGATGAAAAAGCGAACACAATTTTAATATGTTCTACAAATCGTCGGTTGTATTGTAGATGCACAGGTTGTATTGTAGATGCACATAAGTAGGCCAAGATTGGAGTAGTTTACGACTGGAAATAAGCCTAAGCAAGGATTTTGCACATGGCAGTTGACAGCAGTAAAATGCACAATAATTTCAAGACCAAGTCATTGAATAAAAGCAATAATTTATCCCTGCGTTACATATACCGGTATGTGACCTGGCACCACGAAATGAGCGGAAAGTCGCACATGGCCAAAACGAGTTATTGGCCGAAACGTTTATTTTTCAAGTTGGAGGTTGGTTTCGAGTTGTTAACGTTTTTACATACAAACAACCCTTCTTTATCATATCCCAAAATTGTATAGCTCAATTAAAACTCTAAAGTGTGTTTTTTGGTGGCTGAATTGCACTAAGTGATGGTATAGTTGGCACGTTTCACAAACTTTGAACTCCGTTTTCTCAAAACAAAGAAACATGACTTCAGCAATTTCAAAGGAGTATAGCAGCAGCTAGGAATAAGCTACAACAACACACATCATTTGAAAGCTTAGGACTTTTTCTTTCTAGAAATTTAATAATGTCAATTTTTTTATTTTGTGACTTTCCACCCATTTTGTGGTGCCAGGTCACATATATGTGACACGATCAAGCAGAATGAGTCAGATGTCGGCCCCGATCAAAGACGTTTTAATGTAGTTTTAAAGACGGCATCTGTACGTTTTAAAAACTGAAAACCCCATGTTGATGTAAATTTGTTTAAATACCAACGAAGAACACAGTTCTGATTAAAACATTTTTGGGATTCCCTGACATCCGACTCATTCCGCTTGATCGTGCCACATATTGGTAAATTTAATTTTTGTATTGAATCTGACAGACGGTTACGAATGCTGTGATCACCGTACCAGCCTACTTCAATGACTCCCAGCGCCAAGCCACCAAAGATGCTGGCGCCATCTCTGGACTCAACGTTCTGCGTATCATCAATGAACCCACAGCAGCTGCCATCGCTTATGGTCTGGATAAGAAGGTGAGGGTGGTGTTGGGGGGGGGGGGGGGGGGGGGGGGGGGTTGTGCGAACAAGAGAAGACACTTTTGTTACCTTACTGTGCACGCTTGTATAGCTTGTAGTTCGTTTTAAAAGCTATATTAACCAGTTCGCGCCTGATGACGTATATAAATGCAAAGTTTCCCCCAAATTCAAAACGGATGACGCATAAACATGCCAAGTTCAAGTTCGGAAACGTCTGTCAGCAGCGAGCAAGGCCGGAAATGCGTGGGTGTGCTTCCCGGCACTATCGGCCTGAACCCACTTCGGATCGAGTTTCGTTAAAATTAATCTCGGCCTCGGTGATGTTAAAATAATCCCGGCGCGAGTTGGTTAAATGAAAGTGACAAGCAAAGGCAATAAGATAAGTTGTTTGCGCTAGCACCGAGTGGTAATCCTCTTTTGTAAGTTGTGTGGTTCTGCAAACATTTCAGGCAGTATGTTCTGCCTGTAGTGAAACGATGTTTGCATGTGCATGCTACACCTGTGTGCTCGTTCTACGATTGCATCATAAAGCGCATGTGTAGTGGACTAGTACACTGGTGACCTGTGCTTGAATACTCGCATGCGCGCTTGGTAAACGTAACAATAGCGGCTGGTATGTGATGGTGAATGGACCAGTGAGATTTTTGGCTCTCCATCATGAGGTATAGTAATTCTGGTATGTGATGGTGAATGGACCAGTGAGATTTTGGCTCTCCATCATGAGCTATAGTCTTTCTGTATAATCCATTGTGTCATTCGGCTAACGTTTTTCTTTTTTGATGGATAGGTCGGCAAAGAGCGCACTGTCCTGATCTTTGATCTGGGAGGCGGAACCTTTGACGTGTCTGTACTTGTCATTGAGGATGGCATATTTGAGGTCAAGTCAACCAACGGAGACACCCACTTGGGCGGGGAGGACTTTGACAACAATCTTGTCAGTCACTTTGTCGAAGAGTTCAAGCGCAAGCACAAGAAGAACCTGACCTCCAGCAAACGAGCTCTGAGGCGGCTGCGGACGGCCTGCGAACGGGCCAAGAGAACCCTATCATCCAGCACACAGGCCAAGTAATTGCATAAAAAAACACTGGCATTTCTAATTTACCCCTTGTATGTCGGTATTACTCGCGTTATAATTGTATTTGCGCCGGAATGTTCACATTCACAATGCACTGCACATTGGACCAAGCGTGCAGCTGCCTCACTGGTCGTGAGGCAGTGGGATTAGTGGGCCATTAGTGGCGTCAAGATGTTCAAGAAGACAAAATAAACTTTAAAAAGATATTAAATTATCATTTAAAACAAGGGTATTTGAAAAGAAGTGATTTGTTACATGGCAACTTTTGTCAGAGCTTATCAAATCGGCCACAAGTAATCACAAGTCATTTAACCTTTATTTTCGTGGAATGTTTTAAGAATTCCTCCCCCTTTCCCTTCAAAGTGTTGAGATCGACTCGCTCTTTGAGGGCGTTGACTTCTACACCTCCATCACCCGAGCCCGCTTTGACGAGCTGAACGGCCACCTCTTTAGAGGAACCCTGGGCCCTGTCTCCAAGGCCCTTACAGATGCCAGCAAAGAGAAGAAAGACATTGATGAGGTTGTGCTTGTCGGCGGCTCCACCCGTATTCCCAAGATCCAGAAACTGTTGCAGGACTTCTTTGACGGCAAGGAGCTGAACAAGAGCATCAACCCTGACGAGGCCGTAGCATACGGAGCAGGTAAGCTGACGTTTTAGACAAAAGTATTTTTTTGTGATAAACGAGGAACTGTTGGTGGTGTGGGAGATGCATACAAGCAGATGCTCAACATTAGAATAAAAAACCACTGATATCCATGAATATTAGATGGTTAAACCTTCGTCACCCATGGGACATACTGTGCGTAAATTCATGGACTTGCCTTTTTATGCAACTGCTTGTCCCTACGCCATTGTATCCCTGTGTGAGGGTAGACCAGATTACACTTGGGTATGTGGAAGAGCTTTATATAATTAACCAGCTGAACCGTAATCCGATATGCAACTTTAACTCTGATAAGCTGATTTCTTCAATTTTTTTTAAATTTCTGCCATTGAAAATTGAAAAAACACTGCAAAGTTTTGTAAAGATTAGAATTGTTCACGTTTTTGGGTCAAGTACAAGTAGCATGTCTAGTAACCGAAGTGATCGGTTTCCTTCACAGCTGTGCAGGCCGCCATCTTGTCCGGGGACAAATCTGAGGAGGTACAGGACCTGCTCCTGCTGGACGTTGCCCCGCTCTCTCTGGGTATTGAGACGGCCGGTGGTGTCATGACGCCCCTGATCAAGAGGAACACCACCATCCCGACAAAGAATGAAGAGACCTTTACCACGTACGCCGACAACCAGCCAGGCGTGCTTATCCAGGTGTTCGAAGGTGAACGGGCCATGACCGGTCAAAATGTAAGGATTTCTTTTTTTTTAAGATTATACATTTGACCCAACGTGTGTTTTCTTTTAGTTTCTCTCTTACCCCAGTTTTTGTGTGCGTGTGACCTTGACAAAGTTTTGGGGAGACACTTACTAGTCTTAAATTCTGTATGTCCGTATCCCCAGATCTCTTTATGACAGTATGTATGTTCAATTTGATGGATTAAATTTTATTAAGTTTGAATATGTTGAATTTGATAGATTTTAATGTAACTTGAATGGAGTGATCCTTGGGTGGGGGGTTCATTGCAACACATTTGAAAAAGGTCAAATGTCATCTAGGGGTCATTTGAGGTTGTTAAAAAAAAGGCACACAAATGTGCAAACCAGTCGCTTTAACTATGACCTTCATAGTTTGCCAAAAGGCACATTTGCCAAATTTGCCAAAACACTTCAGCAACCACCTAATTTGAGTTTTACTGTTTGAAGAATTATTTTGACTGGATTTGTTGGGTAGAAAACTATTGTTGGAGCTATTGATCATTTTTGTTGGGATTGTTTTCCCCTTGAACTGAGAAGTATTCCTGGATATTCCAACAATTTTGTTACCATTTTTATTATCCCCGGCCCTGGGTTTCCTCAATCGCATAAAACGAATTATCTTCTCTGTGCAGAATCTTCTGGGCAAGTTTGAGCTGTCTGGTATCCCACCCTCCCCCCGAGGTGTCCCGCAAATTAACGTGACCTTTGACATTGACGCCAACGGCATCTTGAATGTGTCTGCTGTCGACAAAAGCACGGGGAAATCCAACAAAATCACTATCACAAATGATAAAGGTAAGGGTCTGGTACATGTACCATCAGCCGTTAACTGTATCCTATTTTTGCTAGTTTGTCTGATAAATACCTACATAGAGTGCATTGGAAGGTGTACACCCAATCGGTAATAACATACATGACGGATGCTCATTTGCGTATTTCTCAAAGCATGTGGCTGCAATGAAGTCCATGCAGTAAACATTCTCTCTAGCATGTCGTTTCATAATGTTTGAAAGGCATTGTTCGACTACAACCAAAACGACACCGTCGTGCAGCTTTGGTTACGTGACATCGTCGTGCAGCTTTGGTTGTCATATTGGTTACTTTCTTTGAGTGCTTACCGAGAAGCTCCCGGATGTCAAATTTGACAGAACAATGCTAAGAGCCGCCGTCAGCAACACGGCTAAAAGTGTTTATCATTGCTTCTCAGGTCGGTTATCCAAGGAAGAAATTGAGAGAATGGTATCTGAGGCTGAGAGGTACAAGGCGGAAGACGACGCCCAACGAGACCGCGTCACGGCCAAGAACGGCCTGGAAGGGTACGCCTACAACATGAAGTCCACCATGGAAGACGAGAAACTGAAGGACAAGATCAGCCCCGAGGATAAACAGGCCATCCTGGATAAATGCAAGGAGGTCCTGGACTGGCTGGACGGCAACCAGGTAGGCTGGGCTGATTGTGGAGAAGGAAAACACAAACAAGATCATCCATTCTTTCTGTACATGACAATTTGGGACACTCACGTAGCTTTACCTTACATACGCACTGTGGACATTCCTTTGTCTTCGTGTAACTTTGACTAAATACTCATTTTTCTCGCTTCCCCAAAACAAATTTACCCTCAAATTTGGATTATGGGCCTCTCAGCTGTCCCTTCTATCTTTTCTATATATAACCCTAACCCGTTTTTCCTCTAGCGCTCTTTTTTTCGGAAACTGAAAAACGGATTGTGGACGTGTGCAAGTCCACAAACCGTAACCTCTTCCCGCATCGTGTGGACCTATATTGTTCGGAGGTCCACAGTGCGTATGCAAGACTAACTCAATAGGGTTTGTGTGCTGAGGGAAATTTCTCTAAACTCAAACTCTAAACCTAAGTGTTCAACATCATCCTAATTTATCGTCTTCTGCATTTTCTTTCTTTATATCCTTGCCCAATTCTACCTCTAGACCCCTTTACTGGAGACCAAAAATGTTACGAGGACACGCAAATGTCCCCACAACTCAGTCAGCTTTTTCCAAACAAAAGAACCTGTCCCCACAACTAGGTGTATGCTAGAACATGTGATCCGACACTGTGCGGAATAATAACCCTAGAATCCCTCGCACATCAAATCTGAACACACAAGACGAATGAGTGCATTGCTTCTAGCAGTAATCACCTTTTATGTAAACTTCTGTTTACAGACAGCAGAGAAGGAAGAATTTGAGGATCGTCAGAAGGAACTTGAGGGAGTCTGCAACCCCATCGTCACCAAGCTGTACCAAGCCACAGGTGGTGCTCCAGGGGGTATGCCCGGAGGTATGCCAGGGGGTATGCCAGGCGGTATGCCAGGCGGTATGCCCGGAGGTATGCCAGGAGGGGGACCACCCGATGGTGGTGCCAGCAGTGGGGGACCAACCATCGAAGAGGTCGACTAAAATGTCAACTCGTAAATTTATACCGGACTCGATAAACACTCTACTCAATGAAAACTCATCTCAATGAAAAGTCAACTATGTGAAAACTCAACTCGGTGAAAACTCAAGAAAGTGACTAACTATCAACAGTTTATAATCCGAATGAAACCTTTGTTATGATATTGCCCGTCGCACATATATTACATATTTCTGATTATGTTTAGCGAGAAGGCTTTTCTGTTTCTTCTTTATTGAATCTCCCAATCTGCTAAGGAAGAAGACCAAGCAATTATTTGAAACTGCCAAAGCCCTTCATTAACGCTGACTAAAAGTTTGAATTAAATGCATCAAGTTGTTTCCCCCGGGCGACTTTGTACAGCTCAGTTCCTCTTCCTTATAATATTGATGAAGGACCTGTTCATAATAAGAATCGGTATATTTGGAAATATCTGAATTTTGCCGAAAGAATATCAAACTTTGATTTCGTAGTGATAAACGAATGGGGCTTAAACCCTAGTTACTGTAGCACTAAAAGCTTTTTAGCTCTGCTTATTACGTGGTGGCCAAAACTGCCCAAGTAAGGTTCTATTGATTTGTTTTCGAGGGTGAATTTACGGTGCTATCCTAATGGAGTAATCCAGGTCAAAGGTTATTCAGGATAAAATCGCTGACGTGATATTACACAATGTAAAGCGAATGCCTATTCGGATGGTAATTCGTGCGACCCTCTCCTTGTACGTTTATATGCATTTGCTTATAATAATAATAATGTGTGGTGCGTATATTATCACCAACGGTCTCAAAGCGCTTCACATTATTACCCCGGTCATTGGGCCAATGAAACATTCCAAATATCTCAGCTCTCCGAGGAGTATACAGCTCATTGCTGCCATTTCGGTGCAAAGCAGCTAAATCCACCGCAAAACCATCTCTGCCCTCGCAGGTACCCAATTACTCCAGGGTGGAGAGAAGCAATGAGTGACAAAGTACGGTACATTGACCAAGAGCATAGTCCCAGGCTGGACTCGAACCCACAATCTGCAGCTTTACCGACAAGTTCAATGCTCCAGACCACAGCACTCGATTGATCTGTGACCCATATCATTGTGGATGTGCATTTGGAATACCGAACTGGCTTATTGTGCAATCTAGTACCCAGTATTTGTGCATTCACAGATTGGAGAACGTTTTACTTCTGCATGCAATTACTTTGAAATGGTTCCATTAGATACGACGTTTGACGCAAACCGTTTATTTAAATTTAACTCTGCCGTGCTACACGGCTGTAGCCCGGCATTGCGTCAAACCTCGTGCCAGCGTCGTGTCGAATTAAAATAAATTCTAACTTGATCTTGACATAGTTGGCAGGCCTAAGTGAACATTCTGATGACTTGAAAGTGATTACAAAACCAAAATATTCGTTAGTAATGCTTCAGCAAATTCAGTTTTGTTTTGTTTTCAACCTATTATTGCAAGATGTGTATAATTAACCTAATCGTTTTTCTTGTTTTACTCTTTGTAAAGTTCAGGGTGACTAAAACTAGCTGAAATTCAGTTGTATGATTCACACGCCAACAAAGTTTCTCTGAACCATTAAGAAATCTAGTGGCTTTAAATTTAAATATTTACATGTAAATGGGAAATTGTTTAATTTAGTTTTTGGTGGTTTTGTCTAACCTAAGAGTTCATATATAATGAAGGGTGTTTATTTGATATTGAACGTGAACTTTCAAATGCAGAGTTGTAATTGGTCATTCACAAGTAAGTTCACAAGTAAGTTCACAAGTAAGTTCACAAGTAAGTTCACAAGTAAGTTCACAAGTAAGTTCACAAGTAAGTTCACAAGTAAGTTCACAAGTCTGTTAAGAAATAACAAAGGAATGCATTTGTCAAAGTTCATTTAAATAGCCTGTGAGCTGACGAATACAGACAGATTGACTTGTGGTGACTTGTGACTGACTTGATTGCAACTCTGTTTAAAACGATTGCATTCAGAGGTGCTAATTGAAAAGGACAATCTGGAACTTTAATTTCTGTGCCGTTTGGTCCTGTTAGTGTAGAGGAGAGATAACGGGCAAAAGTATAACATTGGATGTAGATCTTATTGATGGTTTTCCAGTAAATTCCAGTAATTGCTGCTGTTAATTCTTTGGTTACTGTACTTACTACTTGGTGACATTTACTTGTCGCTCCCTATTTTTACCAGTGATTTTAAAGCTTTACATTTACGCAACTGAGATGGAATAATCGTCTGGGAATTTTTTTGGGAAAGCTTTCTATTTCTAAGAGTGCAATTTTCATGCATAAGCCATGGGAAAATGTTAAAAAGGAAAAGTGCCAAACGGTTTGTTTCAAGTTTAATGCAGTTGTATGTGTGAAAGATTAAAGCTCATTTAAGGAAGCACACAGAATGAATATAATACATGAAGTGGTGTTTTGTTGTATAGATTAGTGGGATTATTCTTTTTTTTACAAAAGGGACAGAAAATGTGTTCTTTTATTGAATTAAAGTTAACAAAATAATTTAGATTCTCCACTATACACTGTGAAAAAACAACTTAACAATACATGTACTAGGAATTATAGTAAAACAAAAATGTAATGAAGGAAAGAAAATAATTTAATTGTAGAGCCTGTGTTTATAACACGGGTATATTGCTTTCTCGGACCCTGTGGTCGTTTTCAAAATCAATTATGCTCTCACTTTTTTCTTCAGAACACTGCGATTTCGGGCAATAGACCAAAGACAACGTATCACTAGGAATTTGGAACCAGCTTATATGGTCCGTTGAGTCACTGTTTGGTAGAAAACAAGTATATAAGGTGTGGTGTGTTTTTCTGGAACTTTGTGTCTCCCAATTCCTGGAAAGTGCACAAAGCATGACGCCATTATACATCTTGGGTCTACAATTATGAGGGGAAAACAAATCGGAAGAATTTCTTAACATTCGTCAACAACGCCCCCGGTTCTCAGAAAAAGCATAACTTTTGTTTTAAGTTTAGGAAAGTGTATTGTATGTATTGTATAGTTCCCTTGACACACTTTAATTCTCCACGAAGCTGAAGAGAAACGAGTGTCAAATTCCACCCTTAAATTCTGCGGCGCCCTCGAGTTAATGGCAGGATAATTATAATAGTCGGGTGACCCAGCTTCAATAAATATCACGGGCGTTCGACTATTATTTCGTCTTGGAACACGTCCTGTTACAGAATCGTCGGCCTGCGTTGCGAAGGTAAACAGGAGTGATTTATTTGGAAAATGACCGAAAATAACCATGTGTTTAGCGCCTTGGTGGGTAATTTTTTAGAAAGGTTACACCATGTAATACGGGGGATATTATAAGGCCGCGTCCGATCCCGAATCTTTATTCTCGCGATCGGCATGATGTCACGAAGGGGCGAGCCGCGTCCATAGAATAACAACATGTATTAACATTTTAAAGGGGTGATGAGTGCCCAAAGACGTGAAAACCTTTTGTTCGTACGAAAAATGAGAAAAGTACAAAAGGTTGCTACGGTGGCTGATCTCCGCCAAAAATTTAGAACATATTTTGTTTATTACGGCGTTATAATGCCCAATTATGGCGTTATAATGTATTAACTAGTTCGTGCCGGAGGATGTATATATACAACTTAAAAGCAAATTTTTCTCCAGATTCAAAACGGATGACGCATATAAAACACGTTACGAGCAAGGCTGGAAATGTCTGTCAGCAGCGAGCAATTAAGGCCGGAAATGCGTGGGTGTGCTTCCCGGTACAGTAGTTTTCCTAGTTCATACTAGTTCCAGTTTTTTCCTAGTTCCGGATCGCTTCAAATAAAAACCTACCTCTTATGGCTTGGTCTCTAATACTATTTTTTTTAAATGAAGTGCATTTTGAAAAGAAACATACAAGCTTCTTGATACATAAATATCTTTTCAATAAAATATCCAGAAAAGGAATTTTGGCTAGATTCTTGACTCGTACTTTGTTATTGACATCTTTGGACGGTTTGTAGAAATTGCGGGAGCCGCAAAACCACGAACAAATATTATGCGACCAGTCACTCACAACGTTTGATTTCGATTATGCCTTTTTGTAGTCTACAGTCGTATTAACTCATGCATCGATTATTTGTTAAGTAAAAATAAGTCTAAAAGTCTCCAGTATTAAACAATCTGCCAAAGACTGAACGTATATTTTTTCCTAGTTCCGGATCTTGCGTACAATACATGTACATGCATCAACTACACGCCCGCAAGGGATTTCATATGACGTGTTCTGTGATGGACAAAACATTTCAAAACATTTCCTTGCAAGTCCTCTTTTTAAACTTTATTAGAAGTGGAAGTATTTGAAATGTATTTTAAACTGTATTTCCCTTTTTTTTTTTAATTAATGAATACTTTATCAGAAATATAGGCTTGATTCAGGTTGGTTCTAGCGTGATTATTTTTCATGTACGAAACAGTGTTTGGTTAAACCGATCCGCAACAAGGAAAAGTGATGTCGGTACTTTTGACGTAGTATTTGCAAATTAAAAAAAGGCATAAATATCGAAACAAAAACTGTAGTTTCTCCATCACTCAAGGTAAACTACTAAACCTCTTTCATTTGAATTTCGAGGATTAGACTTACCGAAAACCGCCTGAATATTCTTTGCTATCCGGAACTAGGAAAACGACTGTACCATCGGCCTGAACCCGCATCAGATCGAGGTTCGTTAAAAATAATCCCGCGCCTCAGCTCGGTGATGTTAATATAATCCCGGCGCGAACTGGTTAAATTAATACGGCGTCCTAAGTTTGCGCCATGATGCAAATCAATGTGGTTGGGCTTACTGTTTACTGCGTGTGGATAATCGTGTAGTTTACCCGTAGGTACCCGTAGCTTTAGAAATGTAAAACGAAATGGTGAAATTTACAAGAATTCAACTCGGGTCGTCACCACACCTGCAAAATTACCCACTAGTTCGTCTGTCGTAGTTGACTGTCGACTGAGAATGTCTTTAACAATGTTGACCAACTACAGCACAGCTTTTAAGTCGACGACAAGATAAGCTTGTCACCTATCGGTGAATATATTGTAAATGAGTATCTCCCTGTACCCATTGCAAATGGAATATGTGACCTGTCATCACAAAATGAGAGTAAAGTCGCACAATGTGATTCAGAGATATGGCCATTCAAAGTCAAAATATGAAGGGGTGGTCAATTTTAGGATTTTGCATAATTTGGAAAGCCCAAGTCCTCTACATATTCCCATTTTTTGGGTGAGATCAGATGATTGAAAACCTCCTAAATTACGCAATTTTGCGTAGTGTTTGCGTAGTTAGTGTTTGGATTAAAGTCCAATAGTGGTCTAATTAACACGGTAATTAAATATGCAAATCAGGTCCTCGTAAGTATTCCACGTTTTCGACATTTTGATATTTTGTTGTTTAAATAATAGTTTGTATGTGTGGATAATTTTAAGAAGAAATAATGATTAGAACATAGCCGTTGCTATGCTCAACCGAACCTTACTTGTCCTGTTTTCTAATTTTTTGCGTGTTTCGTTTAAGATGTTTAAAGTAAGTTTTCTCACAAACACGTTTTGTGAAACCCATGACTTTCTAGAGCGCTGTAAAAAGTATTTATTGCAAAACCCCCAAGTGTTATATACCATTGGAAAGCTCTCTTTCTCAAGAATTTGAAAATACCAATATCTCAATTTTCAATATTCCCGACTTTACTCTCATTTTGTGGTGACAGGTCACATATGCAAAAGTTTTTTCTGTTAACAATTTGATATTGATATCATTGACAGTCATTTGCTTGAGGTTTTTTTTTAAGATGGAGACTGCAGATGAAACGTTGCGACAGCAGTTCCAGTCCCTGCAGGAGCAACAGCAGCGAAAGCTGACGAGACGGAAACAAAAACAGGAGGAGAAGAACAAGAAGGAGGCTGCAGCCAAGGAGCAGGAGGGGAGGGGTGGAGCCAAGAAGAAGAAAGAGGGGGAGGAGTTGGGCGGCCTCGGGTTGAATGACGATCTAGATCTGAAGGTCGGTGCTACCTTTTTTTCTTGTGTTATATTGTTAGCTCGATCATTAACTGTTACTGCCTGGCATGGGCCCATTTAATTACAGTAAGAACCAGACTTGGACCAATTCAGTGCTGAAAAACATGCAAAACAAATCCAGGCCAACTATACATGACTCTCTCTTAACCCTAACTTTGATAATACTACAAAATATTACTTAACCAGTTCGCGCCGGGATTATTTTAACATCACCGAGCCGAGGCGCGGGATTATTTTTTACAAAACTCGATCCGAGGCGGGTTCAAGCCGATGGTACCGGGAAGCACACCCTCGCATTTTCGACCTTGCTCGCTGCTGACAGATTTTTCCCCATCCGTTTTTGAATCTGGGAAAAACTTTGCGAGTATCCTCTGGCGCGAACTGGCTAATTAAGTAAACTATAGTATGCAGTTCTCTTTATTAGCAAATTAAATAGTATTTTGTATTTCAGTGTACTGTACCCCAAATGATTGCATAGGATGTTAGGGTTAAATGCAGACAACTTTTTCCAACATTTTCATGAGGTAAAGACAAAGTTATCAGTATTTCATCAGTCCCACTTCAATCTCCACAAGAGACTTTTCTTCAATATTTTGCACCTGAGAGTAAAGCGCGAATGGTAACGTTAGAAACCCATCTGTTTGGATAGACTGATCTGTTCAGACAGTTGACTGGCTCAGTACATATTATTATTACTATTATTTCTGGTAATGAAACCAAGGATCCCTCAAAAGCTCCCTCGGCACTGTAGCTAGTAAGCCTGAAAAAACCTGTAGAGAGAAGACATTGAGAAGAAGGTACAGTTTTAGAGGTGGGAGGAAAACTCCAGAAGAATATCCTGGGGAAAACTCACGGAATCAGGCAGGGAATGCATAAAAAACCCAATTCACATATTGGCCCAGGCCGGTTTCGAACCTCGGTCATAGTGGTGGAAGGCGAGGAAAGAACCGCTACGCCAACCTGACTCCCCTAGTGTTGAAGGAGCAATCCTCTTGTATTGGATGTTTTCAATACCTTAGTATTTAAACTCTCAACAGTCATAGTGCCAAATTTTTTCGGACTACTGGTACATGTAGCTAGGAACCATCTTCAATCCTTCAAAGTCCTCAGATTACCACCATGTCGATACAACCTCAATATTAAAAAAATATCAGTTATTTCTCAAATTTGTTGAGTATAGAGGGGCAACCACTGCCAAAATCTTTTAAAATCTTTTTTTTTTCAATACAAAATTCAC
Organism: Crossaster papposus; assembly: GCA_037893245.1. NCBI lineage: Eukaryota > Metazoa > Echinodermata > Asteroidea > Velatida > Solasteridae > Crossaster > Crossaster papposus. The sequence continues at coordinate 25,804 of JBAIAA010001165.1, read as the reverse complement.
TTTTTGTTAAACTTTTTTTTGTATTGACTCAAATTATGGTTTGTGTATAAAAATGCAAAATTAAGTAATCTTTGAACCCAAACTCCCTACCCCTTTTTTCTTACACATAACCTGAAACCTACAAAATCCTTCAAATCTAAAGTGTTAAAACTCAATGTAACCTGAATCCTGCAAAATCCTTCAACATTTATTACTGGTGACCACTGCCAGAATCCTGCAAAATCCTGCAGCAGTGGGTTTACCATTGAGCTATAAAGCAGCCAAACACGGAACAAACAGCTGCTATAAGTGTCCTATTACAACAAGGGTCTGCACACATGACCCTTGCAAACGTTTCCTATCTTTGACACTTATAACTTACACCTAGACTGTTGAAGCTCTATGGAGAATGTGTAAATAACCTCAATCCTTCAAAATTCTCATTTGGATAAATACCCAAGTACCCTCAATCTTTCAAAATCACCCAGCATATAGTCCAGGCCTTATGACCTGGATACTGCATTATCCTCCAGTAGCAAAAACCCCAAACACCCTGAATCCTGCAAAATCCTCCGATTTAATTCTATTTCCATAGAATTAAATCATGGACTTATGATTTCCGTTAATCCGCCATGCAAGGAATGCATTAATAAATATCTAATTTCTTATTCCAGTTAAGTGAACCAGTCTCCAATGACACAGTGTACAACGAGGAGTTGAATCAGCGCCTTAATGAACAAATCAGGGTAAGAATAATAGGTGTTTCTTGAAGTTAATGAGCTTTAATACACAGCACGGTACCGTAGTTGCCAGAAGTGGGACACTGCATTCCAAAACTGGTTTTATTACAAGTTGGCAAGAATTCTGAATTTGACTTAGATTAGTACTGGTTCAAATTATTATTTGTAAGTTAACATCCATGACATTACGCGAACTTGCTTGGATTTCACTCAGGCACTGTAGCATGCACAGTTATTTTTTGTTTTGTTTATTCACGAAGGGGGGGGCGGGGAGTAAAACCTTGGGCTTTTTTCATAAAGTTGCTTTTAAAAACACAAAAATTAATAAAGTACAAAAATCCTTGCTTTGTCAAATCAGGTTATTAGGAGCCAAAATTCCATGTGATTGTTTTGTGCTCCCAGACCCAGCCCAATGACTGCTTGACCTTGCTGCACTCTGCACACAAGTCAATGTGACAAAGTATGCTATCTGATGCATCTGGCAGGGTTTCTAGCCAAAATACCCTGGAGGGTTAGGGTTACGAGCTGCTTAAGCCCCAAAACACCTTGCTTAGTAAAACCAGCTTATACAGCCACAGCTCTATGTAGATTGTTTGTGACTGGTTATTTACATGTAGCTGTTGTCAGCTTAGCATAACAATTAACTTAATTTACCAAGAAAGGTTTTCTGTACTTAATAAGTAGCTCTATGAAATTGGCCCCGGCCATGTTTTAGGTAATAACAGTGCAAGGACCCGGTTATTACTGCATGATAATGACCGGGTTGGGGGATGACTGCTTTTAATGGATCGAGCCGAAGGCGAGGTCCATTACCAGCGGTCATCCCCCAACCCGGTCATTATCACGCAGTAATAACCGGGTCCTCGCACTGTTATTACCTTTAATAAATACCTTTTTAACGAGAAAAATTGTTAAAATGCTCCAAATTTCGTGACTTTTCTTTTGGCGATATTTCCAGCATTTTGTGTTCATGTTTAGGGGCCATGTTTTAGCTTATTCATGGTACCTTGTCTCTTGAATATGTGTTGTTCTTATAACCCATACTTTGAGACCAGACATAGCAACATGCTAGCGTTAACGGCCGAGTTCGGGCGGTCTGTTCTTGACACGCGAACTCTGTTCTCGCGCTCGAACGGCGGGAACGCGACCCGTGAACTTTGCACTCGGAACAAGAACACACACCACCTATCCGTCAGGGTTTTGCAAGAACAAGTTACGCGTGTCAAGAAGAGACCGCTCGAACTCGGCCAACAGTATCAAGATTTGACGCGTCCTTGTTACAAGTTACCGTAGAACTGTTGCATTCGGCCAATCATGGGCATACATGATGCTTGATTAATCCTGGTTCAGGGAACATTTATTTGCTTCTTCTTGAAACCCATGATATTACTACCTGATAATCCACTCCGCGTGATCGAGTCTCGACCAATCAGAAGCCAGCAACTCTCCTAGGTATTTATTAAAGTAGAATAATCTTTACTGTTCTATTTATAGGAGCTGAAGGATGAAACAGGGAGGCTGTACAAACTGCTGAGTGAGAGAGACTACGAGATTCGCAAACTCAAGAAGCAACGAGAGGAAGATAGACTTGCACTAGGTGGTGAGTATGCTATAAAAACACAATAAAAAACTGGGGGAATTCTGTTTTCAAAATATTACTTACCCTAACTACCCCAAACTCCAACTGCAGCTTTCGCTAGGTTTTGGCAGGTTTGGTACCAAACCGTAACAACTTGTTGTTAGACTATGTTTGACTCAGTACCAAAGGCCAAGGGAGACCCTGTTGAATTCTGTGAGGTTCAGGACAGAAAGGCATGAGACTTTTGAGAATGCACAGGCATTTATACGTGAGTGACCCACATTGTCACGGCACAGTTCCTGGTCAACTGTAAGTGTGTACACCAACTCTCAAATTTGTATCCTAGTGGAGACATCTCTTTGTTCTCGTGTACAAACTGCTTAAAAAGTCGGGCACCTTTTTCAAAATGCTCCTATTTCAACCACAATTAATTTCCTGGGTTGAAATTTCGACCCAATATACCCTATATCATACCCTAACCCAAACACTAACCCTAACCCACATCCTAAACCTAGTTTTTGAGTAATTTGAGGCACACTCCAAAAATCTAATTCGTGAAATTCCCTGTGGCGACCTATTCATCTATAGAAATTTACCCTCCGGCGTCCTTTTGTCTCCATTATACACATTGTGTTCAGGTCTCCAGAGGGTACCGAATTTCAGATCACTTACACCTTGTATGTGTGTCCCCTTACACCTTGTATGTGTGTCCCCACTAAAACACATAATACCACTGGCCAGTTATCACTGTACCAAGTCAATAAAACTTCAACTGTTGGAGTTTGGCAGGTTTAGTACTGTTAGGTTCAGTACAGTGTACCAAAAATTACTGAACATGTGTGAGCTGAAGTTTGTTAGGTTTGGTATGCTTCCTAGTGCGAGAGCCTAGGGGGTTAGGGTTAAAAAGGTAGGATACACCATTGGTAATTGCTTGAATTATCATGAATGGGTAGATTTGGGGGTTGTATTTTATAATAAATATCGTTTAACTGACTTATTCTAAGTTTTACAATCATGGATGCTGAGAAAAAGCAAGACAAACTGCGTCTGTTTTCAACCGGTGTCGGGCAGTTTTGTTTTTTTGTTTTTTTGATCGCCGTCTGGCGAGAGTGAATTGTTTTTTTAATTCAATTTTTTGTAACAATTACAGGATATCTAGCACAATAATTGTTTACTTTCAAATAAGTAAGATACCGGTATTTCTTGATAATTCGGTAGTAACAAATTTCTATATCCGCAAATGGTGTATCCTACCTTTAAAAATCAGTGGATTATGGTTTGTGCATAACATTAAATCAAGCCATTTGCAATCTCCAATATTAATTAAAGTTGATTTTGTTTGTGATAAATAAATTGACCGGAAGTTTGAACCCGAGACCGCCGGATTACCCGACTAACTGAGCTAGCCAGCCCTATGTTGACGGTTCCATATTTAGTCAGTGTCTTTGTTGAAGATGCTCCTATGGTATTTTTTGCCGCTCAACAGAGGTATTTTGGTCAAATGCTTGTGACTGTAAACGTACTAATAAAATACTAATTTCTAAATGTGTTTTATTACCCGATGAATTACCCGGCTAAATGAGCTAGCCAGCCCTATGTTGACGGTTTCATATTTAGTCAGTGTCTTTGTTGAAGGGGCTCCTATGGTATTTTTTGCCGCTCAACAGAGGTATTTTGGTTTGCTTGTGACTGTAAACGTACTAATAAGATACTCGTTTCTACATGTTTTCATTACCCAACGGATTATCCGACTAGCAGTTATCCAGCCCTATGTTGACGGTTCCATATTTAGTCAGTGTCTTTGTTGAAGGGGCTCTGATCCTGTGGTATATTTTACCGCTCAACAGAGGTATTTTGGTTTGCTTGCGACTGTAGACGTTCTAATAAGATCCCCGTTTCTACATGTTTTTCATTAACAAAAAACAAAAACAAAAACTCTAGCAGGTGGCTTCTTTCATGTACGTCATCCTGTTGCCATGCCAATATCCCCAGTTTTGTAACATTTTTCTCTGAAGAACTGTGGAGGGATTGGGAACAGAATTTGGTCCAATCAATCAATTTTTTTTATTAATGTTTTTTTCCCCAATGTTTTTTTTCCCATGCCTAAACCATTTTTGACATTTAGACACACACATCTGTGAAGGAGCCATTGTTTTCTGCCAAATGATATGAAACCTTGCCTCAGTTAACACTTTTTTATACAACACCTGAATACAATCCTGTCATCTGATTGGGGGATCATTGGTCAAGATTTTCTGGATTCATGAAAATTGGCGCACATTTCCAAATTAATTAAGAAACCATGTTTCGACCGAGATGAACTTTAAAACTACAGGCCAATCACAAATTCCTTGCAAAAACAATCGAACGTGCAGCTGCTGCACAGACCCTAAGATTACATCGCTGCTAACTGCCACTTGGATGAAATGCACTCTGCCTTCCAAATAAATTGCAGCGCGGAAACCACTCTCCTTCGTGTCACTACTAACGACAAAGGTCAGGTACCAATGATATGGGTAGCTGACATGATAATCATAGCAGACGTAATATCACACTGGGAGTGTGCCATGCGTTTTTATAAACCGGACACGTAATCGTTTGAGGCCAATCAAATTACACTACAATGTATTCAAAACACGATAGTGAGTGCGTTCGTTTAGCTCACCGGAGTCGACACGGGTTAACCCCCGGGTCGTTCGTTTATCTCTGACGTCATACCCGGTTCAGCCACCACAGACCTTGCCAGAGTCACTAGTGGAAGACGTCACACACGTATGCGTTGTTAATTCCAAGCACAACGGACAAATATGGCGGCCGGACAGTGGATAAATTCAAGTTTGCCCAAAATTCACTTTATTGGAGGTCCAAACATAATTATTTATTGAGCCCCTTTTGACTTTAGAAGCTGTCCCACGTCCTTACTTGTGTGCGACTAACGGGAAAAGCTGTAAATCTACAAGAAAACCTCAGTTTTGTCAATGGCTACGATCACGGTTATGAGCATCACGTGACGATCTTATGGCCCACGTTTGAGCATTCGTTTAGCACAGCTCTCATAGCTAACCCATGCCTATTAAGTATTAAACCAGACTTAGTTTATACTTGTGTTGAATCGGGTGAGCTAAACGAACGCACCTATAACAAGTACATTTATACACCTCAATATTTTGATGTGAGATGTGCATTGCCAATAGTGTGCCCGATTTGTTTTGGAAGTTGGACAGAATTGGACGAGTTTTGTACCATTCAAACCATTCGAACCCTTCATACCATTCAGTTTCCTGAGAAATTTGACACTTTATGACAAATTTAGTACTCCGATGTAACGGGATGCTGTGTCTCTTTTACACATTTTTGTCATGCAATATTTATTCTACAAACCTTATTTTTTGTATCTGCATACTACAAAAAAAGGAACCGTACATACGGTACTTATACGGTCAATTCATATAAATTACAAAATATGTTGATTTCATAACATCCATAACAAAAAAAACACAATGTTTCCACAATAAGTATATTTTTTTTGTTAATGCTGATTTGTTTTTATACAGAAGCTTAATCTACGACAACACAGTTAAACTCCTGCAGGAATTTTTCAATACAAACATTGATTCTTATTGAAAGTTTAATTAAACCTACATGTACCCATTTTACAGTGCATAATACGGTTATTATCCCATTAATTAAACTACATTCACCATATGAGACCTGCTCCAATGAAACCCGGAAAAAAATTGCATAATGTGTTTTATTACAATGTACTCGTAAAGTTACATATATTTCGGGATGGATTTTACCATTTTCAGGTTTTGGGTTTTTCTAAACCACAACAAACTATTAACCCTAACTTCCTCACGGCTTTTACTAGAAAGTATCCTGAATCCGCCACAGTCCACCAATTTTGGTTTGCAAAAACTGCTGGTGTCCTGAGTCCATCAGACTCCACCAGTATGCATTCTGGAGAGATCCTGAGTCCATCATAATCCACCAGCAAACGTTTGATGGACTGTGACGGATTCAGGATACCTAGGCGGCATACAAAAAATTGCAGTGCGTTTCTCCATAGAGTCCATCACAGTCTATCACCTGAATTTCTGTATCCTGAATCCATCAAACTCCTGCAGTAACGCTAGGCTTAAAATCCTCAATCCATCACACTCCTCCAGTTGTTCAATATGGAGGTATCCTGAATCCGCTAAAATCCTCCAAAACAGGAAATGGATTTTGATGGACTCTGGGTGGTTAGGGTTAATCTCCAATCTCCCAAAATTTCATACATGTATAATACAGAAGTGTGTTTTTGTCGATTTTGTGAAACAATTGTGTATAAAAAACAATACGCTTTTCTAAACTAAAGTTGTTTATCTCATAAGGTTGTCAGAGTTTTATAAATAAATCCTTCCCCAGGGGAGATAGGGTGTGGTGTGGGTACATATGTAAAGAATACATCATTTTAAAGCAAACAAAAGCAAAATCTCAAAAACTAAAATAGTCAACTTTGTCCGGGTTTCGATGGAGCAGGTCATATCATGGAAACATGATTAACCCTAACCTCCTAGGCCCTTTTTGCTAGGAACCACCCTCAATCCTCCAAAATCCTTATATTACCAGTATGTACAAATTAGATTCATCCTCCCTCCAAAATTATGGTTATTTCTTGCATTCGTTCAGTGCTTTAATCCTCCAAAATCCTCATTCAATCAATGCTATATGGGTTGAGTCAGTGCCAATAATTTAGAAGTATGTGGGTGGTATTGAGCATAATGAACGGTTGCATATGCATGGCTATAAACATTTGCTGGAAATGGCCTACATTGTACATGCACGACCTCAACCCATTGCATCTTCCAAAATCAACTGTCACTTTTTGCCATTGATCCTCAATCCTAAAAAAAATCCTCAAAAAAACTGCAATAAGGATTTTGGATTTTGCTGTTTCAAGTCAGTCAGGCTCTGAAAGTATTAAAGGTACGGTAGTATACACCATTGGTCATTGCTTGAATTATCATGAATGAGTAGATTTGGGGGCGTTGTATTTTATAGTAAATATCGTTTAACTGAGCTGTCCGAAGTTTCAGAATCATGGATGCCGAGAAAAGCACGAAAAACAGCGGTTTTTTTTCAACCGGCGTCGAGTAGTTATTCTTATGTTATCTTTGTTTTTTCGCGATCGCCGGACGGCGATCGCGAATTTTTCATTATAAAATTCTATTTTTCGGAATAATTACAGAATATCTAGCGCCATCATTTTGCTGGATGCCCAGAATCAACATTTACTTTCAGATGAGTAGGATATTTCCTAATAATTTAAATATCTTTAAAGTGACTATGACTTAAAACGAGGCAGGTAGACAATAAAGCAACCTTCCCGATTATTATTTAAAGATTCTTTAAAGAAAAAAGAAAGAAAAAGCATTGTCAATAACAGTTTGATTCTATACACAAAAACTATACACCTTCACTTCATGATTGCATGGCACTCTTAAATGTTGTCGCTTTAGTCTTGCAGAAACTTCATTATGTGAAATCTTTTAACCTAAAAGGGCAGAATTGTATCCCTCATCTACTCTAAGAAACTTGACTGGTTGCCAACTTCCGCAAACAACAATAATTGACTCTATGGGTTTCAAAGAAGTTGTTTCATGTTAAGTTTGTTTAGCCTCACTGTCTGCCTTTACAACAAATTATCTTTTTAGCGACCTTCCTGAAAGTTTTATTTCTCCAGCAATAGATGACTGTGTTGAGCCAGGAATTGCTGTAGAACCAACAGTCGAACAATATTAAGATATAGCCATTTCCCTTACACCAGTAAGAAAATGTAAATGTGGGTATCCAAGTGACATACACAGTGCCTGTGATAATTATAAATGTTTTGAGAGATTTGACATTTGAGCGATGTAGTTGAACCTGTGCAACTTCAGCATGGATCTCAGCTGCTGCTATGCGCCGAGCCTGATGCCTCGCAATCAACAGCATTTTTCCATATGCAACAATTATGATCAAAAGGACTGATATTAAAAATAAATGATCAAGTACTGTTACAATTATTTCGAACTGTTCAAAATCATGAGCATCAAAGATGCGGCAAGTGAGATAAACAAGACAGAGTAAAGTTGCACATGTCAAGGCAATGTAAGCTCGTCTTTTGGTGACTAGTGTTGGCAGTTTGAGAGGTTGTGATACTGCAATGTAGCGGATCACAGTAATTATTGCCAGAATGTGCAATCCCAGCTGCTGGAAAAAAATAACTACACTCTCAAGGGCTGCAATTTCAACATGCAGCATGAAACTTGCATAAAGAAGACCAAAGAAGCCCACTCCAACATCGGTTACCGTTAGAGCTACCACCAGCATCTTAGTGACGTCATGCATGTCATGTATACGATGTAACACCAGCAGAGAGAACAAGTTGCAGATGAGACAAAATGCACTGATGACACAAAGAACACAGGCGCGTATTATGGTCTCATCATTATTATTGTCGTCGTTGATATCGTTTGCATTTGTTGAATTTCCACATACATGTAGTCCTGATAAGTTTTCCATTTCAAGAGGCTGTTGTATCCTGTGTGCGGTAGATTTGAACTTGTCGGGCACTTGACCAATCTTTACAGAAACTGATAATTCTTGGTTTAAGGTAAATGTTTAGGAAAATGCTGTTTCTCAGAAAGCAGACTTTCATGCTATTGCACATGTAATTTTGAATTTCATCATATTCAGACACATTTCACAGTGCATCATGTGTACATGAGGTCATGGGTTCAAGTCGCACCATGCAGGGCAATAACCGTGCTCAATTCTGCACTCAAACTCCCACAGTGGCAAATTTTGGAGGGACTGAGGAAGATTCCTAGCAGAAATGCGGAGTTAGGGTGGATCACCAATAGTACTTAATGCTAATTGTTTCTGCATTCACTCGATGATATGATAGTTTCTCAATTATACTCTTGAACTGGTGCGACCTGTAACACCTGCACGTAATAATTAACTGTACAAACATTTGACTCTAGATGCATCCAAGACTTCCAATTTTGCATTGAAGTGTCAGTCCATTTGAATTGTACCAGATCATCCAGTAGTTTTCAGAGCTGTGCTACTATCGGTATCATTGCTCTTCCAACGTCTCACCCAAGTGGGTATTTTACACAAAATAGTATACACACTGAGACCTGATAACCTTGTACATCAGAATACATTTATCTCTGTGCCTTGTTTAGCAAGAATGATATCATCAAATGCATTATGGCATGATTAGAGGAACAAGCTCAATATTGAAACACATTGTCAGCGTCTTAACAAGCAGCATGCACAATGTTTTAAAATTAACTGTCGGGGTACCGGTACATGTAATAATCTTGTCAGTCAGAGTGTTTTAAATGAAAATTTAACTGCATCGATCATCAGCTACATGTACATTAACAGATGAAGGCACTTACCAGTATGCATGCACACACTCATATTAATTAACCAGTTCGTGCTGGGATTATTTTGACATTGATTGGACCCAGGAACGCCTTGATTGTTTTCACGAACCTTGGGATTTGTTTTCAAGAACCTTGATCCCAGGCGAGTTCAGGCCCGCCATCGGTGGCCTGGGTAGCAAACCCTGATTTTACCGGCTTCGTTCGCTGCGAGCCAATCACTGACCGAAAATTTACGGTTTTGCTCGCTGCGAGTCAGTCACTGACAGTAACATGTATTTCCTGTCTCGCTCACAGATATTTCCGGTCTCGCTAATTGCGAGCCGGTCGCTGACAGATATTTCCGGCCTCGATCATTGCGTGTTTATCCGTCATCTATTTAATTACCGCAAAGACCCAACGCGCTATGGGGACTCAAAAATGTCCCCACTACTCGGTCTGGTTTTTCAAACAAAAGAGCCTGTCGATCCTTACAACTAGTTTGAGGCTCGTACACACACACAACCAAGTGTGTACATGTACTTGTACATGCCTCCAATTTGGGATTTTTCTATTGTCCCCCTTTTGTTTTTACTTGTGTGTGTTTGTTTGTATTGTCCCTCTTGTTTTTCGGAGGACCTCCCATAAGTTTTATTCACTGTTGTTGAAAGTAGAATGCATCAACCTGCACCACACAGTAAAACAGAATAACAAAAACAATGTCCATTTGTGAATTTGTGTTTGTTGTTTGTTTCATTTTTTTCAGGTGGGGGTGTTGCCAGTGACTCTGCAGCAACAAAGATAGTTGAGTTATCAAAGAAAAATCGCGAGCTGACTGCGGAGCTGGAAAGTGATAAGACAAAAGTCAAGCAGCTCATGCGAAAAGTCAGAGATACTGAAAAAGAGGTAATTCCCACCCCCCCTCCCTTCCCCAACAACTTGGGCCAACCTTAATTGTACACTGTATCATTTGGTATCAGTTTGTGCAAAGAATTACTGAGTCACTGTTATGATATCATGGTATAATACTGTAGTGATGTGAAAGTTAACTAGGATTATAAAAGTGGCATGAACAGTTGCGTCTGCCCGTACATGGGTGCGCACGTGCGTGCATGCGTTAGCCATTGGAAAATAATATTGAATAAGATTAAAATAATATTATGGAAAAGAATTTGAATGATGCTTAAGGTTTACCTTCGTGTTCGAATCAAGAGATAAAGAGGAGTTGGATTTTGTCGGTGGTAGAGGGAAGATGTATATGTGTACGATTGATAGGAATTGATTTGAATAAAGTTTAACGTCAGACTCGGATGCAATGCAAATAGAATTTGTCTAAACAGTCTTTTATTCTAGTCTTCGAGACGTTCCCCTCCATATTCGCACAAAGTACTCTTGCGCCTCTTGGCCGTACACTGAGCTGATTCCTCTACAATACCTACATGTACACTCCATGGAAATACCGGTAGCAATGAAATAGACAAGAAGAGTAACCGTAAAGGAGGGTGGGACCATGTCCATTAACCCTCCTGGGGCCAATTTCACGGAGCTGCTAAGCACACAAATTTGCTTAGCACAAAAAAGTCTTGCTCATTAAAAACAAGTTATCAGCCAAAATTCTACGTGTTTTTCATGTTAAGCAAAAAACCAGCTGATTATCAATCAAAAACAATAAAGATCATGTGAAAATTTGGTCTGTAACCTTGTTTTTACCAAGGACAAATTGTTATGCTAAGCAAATTTGTGTGCTTAGCAGCTCCGTGAAATTGGCCTCTGTGCAGAACTCACTATTTGGGTCAGTTGGTCAGCAGCACATACAATGATACCGGTACATGTACACAGCTTTGTATTTTTAGGCATTGCACTAATAAGTACTCCTCAGAGGGAAATTTGTTGATGTAATTGGTAAAAAATAAGGTTAGGGTTGCAGATTTTCTCTGAATCATCAATTAGATTTCATGGTTAATTAATAATAATATTAATAGGCAGTTCTTATAATATAGCGCACGTATCTACCAAGACTGGTACTCAAGGCGCTGTCACATTATTACCCCGGTCATTGGGCCCATGATGAAACATTCCAAATACCATCTCAGCTCTTTGGAGAGTATGCAGCTCGATGCTGCCATTTCGTCGCAAAGCAGCTAATAAAAATCAACCACAATAACCATCTCTGCCCTAACAGGTACCCACTTACTCCTGGGTGGAGAGAAGCAATGAGTGACAAAGTGCCTTGCCCAATAAGGGCATACGCATTATACCGGTAGTTCCAGGCCGGATTCGAACTCACAACCTGTAGTTTTACCTATACATGTACATACAAGATTACAAATTCCATGCTCCAGACCACGAGACCATGGCACTCCACAAATAAAATTGGCTCTTTCACGGATGCTGGAAGGCTGCAGAGTAAATTAAATGATCTTGATTGTCGTCGTTGATTTCCCACAATGTAGTTAGCAGCGGCTTTACGGCAGTCGGAGAATGGGGAGTCCACGGAAAAGAACAGCCAACAGAGATCTTCCCTTAGCAAGGAACAGTCACAAAACCAGGTACATGTAGACTTTGTTACACTCTCCAAAACCCTTTTTTTGACAATATTTAAAGACTTTGCTTGTAAAGTCAATGGCAAGTATAAGAGAACAAGAGAACAAGGCTTTAAAGGGAATAATACATTGTACATCATTTGCTTTTGCTGGAATTTTTAGAAATTGATTGATTTTGAGATTTACGGTAGTATTGCATAGCAAATATTATTACACTGACTTGTTGGAAAATGTGCGTTAGTAGTAGTAGTAGGAGGTAACGATTCATCAATGCATTGATAATTGCGATACTAAAACGTCATACGGCATCGTTATACAAAATTGTGATATAGGCAGATGCTAATGCTAGGTTCCCACTATCACGATTCGCGCCACGATTGAAATCGTGGTCTTAATTGTAGAGTAATCGTGGTGATCCTATCAGATCTTATCAGATTTTGAGGTCAGTTGTGTTGATCGTAGAAAATTTTGTGGACAGTTCAAACATCTACTGCGATCAACACGATTAATTTTCGAACGTGATCATTGCATCAGATCCTAATATATCGTAACAAAACGCGACAAATCGCATCTAATCGTGCTTCCAAATCGTGGTGATCGGGATCAAACTTGGACAAGACAAACACCACCTCTGTTGTGATGCGCTGCAATCTGATTGTTGGTTGTAGTCTTTACTCTGTTGAAGTTTAAGAAACAATTAAGTCCATGGTCAGTCGGGCTGTATACAGGTATATACAGTACATGTATCCGTTGGAGTCCAATTGTGGCTCAAATCGTGATCACTCTCGATCCCGATCGTGAAAGACATCCCGACCACAACCGTATCCAATCGCAACAGAGCGCATCGGTTTGTGATGATTGTATCGAACGTATATGCACGTACCAGATCGTCCCAAATCGGGGACCCTGATCGTGCGCGTATCTGAACGGGAAACCAGACCGTGACAGATCGTGTCACCTGAAATTGACCAATCGTGACTATGTCGCATCCAAGCGCACCAAATCATACCAGAATGTATCGACTCGCATCAACTCGTGTCCAAACGTGAAATTTATGAAAAGGAAACAAAAATTTCACGATCAGCTACGAATGGCCAATCGTGGCGTTCGTAATGAATCGTATTCTGAGAAAATGCTATTGTTACACCCCTTCTTCGTAGATGGTGGGAAACTAATTTTGTTGTAGTCTGGTTTCCAAACCCACTTAAGATGAAATGGAGAAATTTATAAATGGGGAATTTTACAGTCGGGAAACCAGTCTAGCTGGCTTGTACCCATTCATATCGATTGCTAACAAAATGCGAACTAACTAAATATAGTAAATTGGGGGTAGTATTTAAAAGAAGCCAGTTTTTGCCAATGCTGATGAACCGACCAGCATTAGAAATTGATATAAAAATACCTCTTTTCTTGCACACCAATTGCCATAATTTTACAGGATACTTTAGACTGTCATTCACCAACAGTCCAGTTAGGTATTTCCTAATAATTTGGTATGTTGTATTCCCTTTAAAGGCCTGTAGGAACAATTGGTATCACCTGGAAATCTGTGCTCAAAGTCAAGTGAGGTCTGATACCAAATTCCAAAATATATTTTGCCTGAACTGGTATCATTGATTGGAGTCCTTTAATTTGTTTCTCATCAAATTTCTTTTCCAGACCTACCATGGCCGTTGTCTAAACCCCAGCTTCGGCTTCCTGGAGCCGGAGACGGAGATGAAGCTAGGGGTTTGGAAAATGGCCCAAGTCTCAGACTAAGGCGTGTCACTTGCATCAGAGTCAATTCACACGATCACACGCCAGACAACCGTTATTACTCGCCTAACTTGAAATTGTTCTTAAAAAATATTTTTTTTTCGTGGTTTTTGGGAACTTCGGTTCTGTGCGAAGATCATTTAGTGCCATCCTAAAGTTTGGTTTTCCCGATATTTATTAATAAAAGTGTGCCATGCAGGGTTGTAGTCGAGTCCCTGCAAGTCCTTTCGTGAAGCCAGTCACAAGTCCCTTCATAAAGGCAGTCACAAGTAACTGGATGAACAAGGACAAAGGAATGCCTTTGTCAAAGCTGATTTGAATAGCTTGTGATTTAAATTGGAACTGAAAGACTTGTGATGGACTTACAGGGACTTGCAGGGACTTGTAATGGACTAGACTACATTCCTGTTACCATGTAAGGAAACACGCTGCTGATTTTGTGCCCAATTTCTGGACGCCATTTGTTTTCTTTTTTTCCGGCCTTTGTCGCTCACCAAGATTTTGTGTAACCTACAAATGATAATTTTACTTTGTCAGGCAGAGGCAATGGCAGCCGAGGTGAAGAACCTTCAGGAGTCGCTAGCCAAGAGCCAAGCCAAGCAGACAGACTTTCGCAATCAGGTCAACATTCTTAAACAGGAACTCAAAGTAACCCACAAGGTACATCAGGGGTTACGCTGGTTGTACATGTAGCATATGAAGCAAGAAATGGGACAGAGAGAACCCCATTCCTTTGTGCTGATCATTGTGCTTGCGGAATGTTGTGGTTTCGCAGGTTTTAAAAAAAGGTTTTTAGACAATAGTCTAGAGATTGTATGTATGTTGGACTAAGGTATGTGGAAGTCCCTCTGTCGTCTTCCTTGCTATAGGCTATAGGATATAGGTTGTAGAGTTATATTGTAAAGCCTGGTTAATCCTCGGCGCAAAAGTGAAGGCCAACGCGAATTTGTGACGTCACAACAACAGTTTTCTTTGCAGCAAATTGGCAAAGGTTAAACACATTTCAACTTTTTGCAGTGAATTTTTTTTTTTCATGTCAAATTCGTATTGCATTTGCTTTTCCAGAAAGTATGAACCGGCCTAAAGGGTGTCTAGAGCCGCGTTCGCATTGGACTTTTTTTGGTAAAACCTACAGAGAACTTAACCAAATTAAATCCAATGCGGACAGGCGGTAACATTTGACAATCACGTACCGTAACATTTGACAATATTAAGTCCAATGCGAACGCGGCTTAGGATAGTGTTGTAATGGAGGCCCTTTCTTGACTACTTTATTTTGTCGCTCTAGTGCAGAGACCCAAAACAAAATAATGCAAGATTTCTGTATTAATTGCCTGTCGCAGGTTCTTGCCAGTGAAGTTGGAGACAACGTCAACATTCAGAGCATAAAGAACGACAGCAGTTGCTGGAGGGGTCGCGCACAGCAAATTCTGCTGCTGCAAAACAAGGCAAGTCTAAAGCTTAGGGTGGTTGGTTTGCGGGGGTAGTTTCGAGCAATGAATTTGCAAAAGTTGAACGCATTTCAAATCCGGCAAACTTTTGTAGCGAATGTTTTGTTAATTTCACAGCGAAGTCGCGAGTATGCAGAATCTACAGCATTAAGTTCTGTAGAGAAGTTTTTACATGGATTCATTGGTAAAGAACTATAGGCTGTTCAATTAAAGCTTAAAGCTTTTGCTATAGCTTTTGCAGCTATCCAAAAAGTAACCAACCAAAATACTATTGAAGAGCTTACTTGTTGTAAAGATATTAATGACTCTCAACTCCCTTGGAAATTATTCCTTCTGGCAAGCTGTCATTTAGAAGAAAATATTGAAAGAATGTCATTTCCCAGGAATCATCTCAGATACGCATTTTTGTATAATTTCCATTTGTAGTTGGTTTGTATTCCCTGAATGCATGCGTGCAAGCGTTTGAACGACGTACACATGTATGTGGGCATTATTATTGGTGGGTTCAGTGCATGACCCGCGCGTACAGTGTAGCTGCAATTGGCTAAATGAAAACATGCCCCGAATGCTGATTGTGGCCGCAATTTAAATTGTGAATCGGCAAATTTCGAATTGAAAACAATATTCGTAGAATATTGTATACAGCATTGACAGTGATAAAACTTCATCAGGTTAGGCCAAATTAAAAAAAAACATGTTTAGCGTCACCACCCGCTTCCTTTTTGGGGGCCGCCTCCTTTTTTTTTCTTTTTTGCAAAAAAAATGATAAATTTTACCATTTTGGTAAAAAAACAACAACAAAAACAAAACAAAAAACCAAATTTTTAAAGATAATACAATTTTAAGATCGTATTTTAGACTTTATCATCACTGTGTACATGCGCTGGAAATATATTTTTTGTAATAGGAAGGCTAGGGTGTGACGTGTAGTTGTGTACGGTGCATACATGATCGATTCACATGAATTTTGATTTTTAATCGTGGGTGAACCATGTTTTAATTTTAAATTGGAAGATAGGGTGTGACATGTTCACTACATGACTCGAATTAAGATGTCGGGCGGCCATTTTGAAAAAAAAGGAAAAAAAAGAAGGGCCGCCTCCTTCCTTTTTAAAATGTTTTTTTTTTTTATTTGGCCTTAGTTGTCAAGCACCTTTCTTCAGATTTTGAGCACTTTGGCTGTTTCAAAACTGACACTGCACAACTGACGAATGTCTACTGTAACTTTAAGCTCCTGTTTGTTCTGTTTTTCGGA
Organism: Crossaster papposus; assembly: GCA_037893245.1. Lineage (NCBI taxonomy): Eukaryota > Metazoa > Echinodermata > Asteroidea > Velatida > Solasteridae > Crossaster > Crossaster papposus. The sequence goes on along the minus strand of JBAIAA010001165.1, from coordinate 9,099 downwards.
GCAGGTCTCTGAGCTGAATCGCCAACTGGACCAGTACAAGAGTCAGCAGGGCACTGAGGTGAGCCTGGAGGAACAGTTCATGACCATGGGTGTCTCGGAGGATTGTTCCTCACTGACGAATGCCATTCCGCGGAGTTCTAAAGGAGGGGGAGTGATCACCATGGACGAGCGACAGAAGCTGAGACTTCGGCAACAGGAGAAAGGAAGACGGGAAGAACAGGAGGTTAGATTAGGATTTGCTTACATTTACAGTTACATGTAAGTAGACGAATCTGAAAATGTCTTTACAAGCTCAGCACAGTGATTTGACTGAACCGCATTTGACTGCATTCTTTTAAAAAATTGTTGCTGGACTTGTGATGGACTGGACAACACTTCAAAATTAATGCTTCGGGTATACCTTAATGGTTAAACTTTATAAGCAATGTACATGTACACTAATAAGGGACCATTTAAAATTACCAATGTTTTTTAATTTGACTTTTTTTTCTTTGAAAATGTGGGTGGACCGGTCAGAACAAACAAAATTGAAAATCTCTGGCGACGCATTCCAATTGACACAACCCTTATGATGTCACTCTTTGCTTTCTGGACTTCGCTCGTATAGGAAACCGCACATGTAAACAAAGCCATTACATCATCAATAGTCCTACTTTTCTCTAGATTTTGATCCACAAAGTCTTACTTTTGTCCTGCTTTTTAAAAAGTGTGATCTAACTTTTCTCTTTTATGTTCATCTTGGTTTACTTGAAAGCATGATCAGCCTCTGAGAGCTGTAGAGTTGTGGCTGCCCTTAAATTGTTGGTACCATCTCACTTGATATGAAAATATTAACCAGGACGTTGTCCCCCCCCCCCCCCCCTCCCTGTTTTGGTTTCTTCAGAAAGCTGCCTTGGAGCAGAAGTCACTGGAGGAAGACCACAGCAAGATCAAGGAGAAGTTTGAGGCATCCAAGGCACGCAACAAGGTCCTGGCTAACGAAATAAAGTCAGTCCGACAGCAGCTGAACACGCTGCTTGATAAAGGAAAACACGACAATGAGCTGATTGAAGCCTTGCTGGTTAGTATTGACATTCAGCTCTGATACGCAACAAGGTCCTGGCTAACGAAATCAAGTCAGTCAGACAGCAGCTGAACACGCTGCTTGACAAGGAAAAAAAACGACAATGAGCTGATTGAAACCTTGCTGGTTAGTATTGACATTCAGTTCTGATGTGCAATAAGGTCCTGGCTAACGAAATTAAGTCAGTCAGACAGCAGATGAACACGCTGCTTGATAAAGAAAAACACGACAATGAGCTGATTGAAGCCTTGCTGGTTAGTATTGACATTTATCTCTGATACGCAACAAGGTCCTGGCTAACAAAATCAAGTCAGTCAGACAGCGGCTGAACACGCTGCTTGACAAGGGAAAACACGACAATGAGCTGATTGAAGCCTTGCTGGTTAGTATTGACATTCAGCTCTGATGCGCAATAAGGTCCTGGCTAACAAAATCAAGTCAGTCAGACAGCAGCTGAACACACTGCTTGACAAGGGAAAACACGACAATGAGCTGGTTGAAGCCTTGCTGGTTAGTATTGACATTCAGCTCTGATATGCAACAAGGTCCTGGCTAACAAAATTAAGTCAGTCAGACAGCAGCTGAACACGCTGCTTGACAAGGGAAAACACGACAATGAGCTGATTGAAGCCTTGCTGGTTAGTATTGACATTCAGCTCTGATACGCAACAAGGTCCTGGCTAACGAAATCAAGTCAGTCAGACAGCAGCTGAACACGCTGCTTGACAAGGAAAAAAAACGACAATGAGCTGATTGAAACCTTGCTGGTTAGTATTGACATTCAGTTCTGATGTGCAATAAGGTCCTGGCTAACGAAATTAAGTCAGTCAGACAGCAGATGAACACGCTGCTTGATAAAGAAAAACACGACAATGAGCTGATTGAAGCCTTGCTGGTTAGTATTGACATTTATCTCTGATACGCAACAAGGTCCTGGCTAACAAAATCAAGTCAGTCAGACAGCGGCTGAACACGCTGCTTGACAAGGGAAAACACGACAATGAGCTGATTGAAGCCTTGCTGGTTAGTATTGACATTCAGCTCTGATGCGCAATAAGGTCCTGGCTAACAAAATCAAGTCAGTCAGACAGCAGCTGAACACACTGCTTGACAAGGGAAAACACGACAATGAGCTGGTTGAAGCCTTGCTGGTTAGTATTGACATTCAGCTCTGATATGCAACAAGGTCCTGGCTAACAAAATTAAGTCAGTCAGACAGCAGCTGAACACGCTGCTTGACAAGGGAAAACACGACAATGAGCTGATTGAAGCCTTGCTGGTTAGTATTGACATTCAGCTCTGATACGCAACAAGGTCCTGGCTAACGAAATTAAGTCAGTCAGACAGCGGCTGAACACGCTGCTTGACAAGGGAAAACATGACAATGAGCTGATTGAAGCCTTGCTGGTTAGTATTGACATTCAGTTCTGATGCGCAATAAGGTCCTGGCTAACGAAATTAAGTCAGTCAGACAGCAGATGAACACGCTGCTTGACAAGGGAAAAAACGACAATGAGCTGATTGAAGCCTTGCTGGTTAGTATTGACATTCAGCTCTGATACGCAACAAGGTCCTGGCTAACGAAATTAAGTCAGTCAGACAGCAGATGAACACGCTGCTTGACAAGGGAAAACATGACAATGAGCTGATTGAAGCCTTGCTGGTTAGTATTGACATTCAGCTCTGATGGTTAGTATTGACATTCAGCTCTGATGGTCTTGGCTAAAGAATAAATCAAGTCAGTCAAAGTCAGCCAAAGTGATCAAAATATAAGGAAAGGTGCTTGACAAACAACCTGATGAATTGTTGGGTAGCTCTATGATTGCTGCAAGTTTTGAAAAACAATATGTGACCTGGCACCACGAAATGGGTAGAAAGTCGCAAAATAACAAAACTTACATTATTACATTTCTAGAAAAAAGAAGTCCGAAGCTTTCAAATGATGTATTGTGTGTTGCTGTAGCTCATCTAGGGTGACGCCAACGGGTTCGCCCGGCTGGGAGTGGCAGCGCCGCGGCACCCTTACTTTGCCAGTGCACCGATTTTGCGTTAATTTTATTCTTTCTTCAGTCCGACTGGAATAACTCGCGATCGCTCCACGGAATCGAAAAGAACCCAATAACGAAAATGATCAGGAGATCAAGGGCATGAGTTCTATTGGGACAGAATTTTGATTTTCGACTTCTCAGAGGGGGTTGTCATACGAATCTGACCATCTGACAATGACAAACAATGTGAATTAGCATATATCTGTAATAATATGAACTTTGACCCAGTTGTGTGACGGACATACGTGGACATTGTGATGTACAATGTACATACACATGTGCATAGTGTACATTATGTGTAAATGTACAAACGGTTTAATAGTCTTGCTATCGTGTACATTGTCCGGCCGTTAAGTTTGCACTATACCATACTCTAACTAAATAAACGAAGTATGGACGCAGTTATTTAATTTGAAAAAAGCATCTAGTGACAGTACTGCCTACCATTCCTCCATAGTCCGTTAGCGGTCTAGCGAGTCCGTACCGATTGGCGGACTTATTTGGCATACATCGCATAACCATGTGATGCGTATGCAAATAATTTATGAATAACTACATATCACCGCGGGGGGTTTGATTGGCCGATCCGTCAAGTCGGATTTACTGCACTGACATGATGACATCGCGTTGATGGCCGATAGCGGAACGACAACCAGATGACGGCGCCTTTTTTCTAAGGCCAACAAAGCACATAACTATTCGGCCGGATTGACGAAAGCAAATTGGTAGTCTTAACTCCATGGTAAATCCGACTTGGGTCAAGTCTACCCTCCGAGTACATTTGCGCGCGCCTCTACGCGGCATACGAGAAAATGCACAAGCGGCGTATTGCCCGCCTCTTCAAAGAGGATGCGCAGTGGTGGGCGCACACGGGCGTCAAAGCGCTGCTGCCGCCGTCGCCGGCCACCATCATCGAGCTCCTCTTCAAAGAGGATGCGCAGTGGTGGGCGCAAACGGGCGCAAAAGCGCTGCTGGCGCCGCCCGTGACGGTCGAGCAGACGTCGCTCCCAACGCCTGCCATGCAAATCGTACAGTCGCCCGGCGCCGACATGACGATGCTCGGTCACGTCGCTGGCGCTCGTACGGCGAAAGCCAAAAAGAAGCGCGCGAGTGTTGCAGTGAAAAATCTGCCCAAGCGCGCCGCCACCAGCACATCCGCGCAGCCAAGCAGCGCAGCGCCGCCACCGCAAAAACGGGCGCAACCGAAGCGCAAAGAGCAGCGCGAGCGTCTGCGGCAGTTGCAGTCGGCCGCTGTCGACGCCGAGTTTGCCGCTTACGACAGTCGCGCCGACAACCGTGACGCGCTCGAAGCGCGCTTGCGTGAGCTTGTTGCCATGGTGGCGGACGGTGACTGCATTTTGTTGGCGCGCGAAAAACTTCTTACTGTTCAAACACAAGCTACTAAATAAAAGGAAGTGGACAAGTCAAAGGTAAAATGCTCTGAGAGCATAATAAAAGGGCCAACGGGTTTCCAGTTAAAGTAAAATGCTGTGCGAGCATTCCAGCTAAAGTAAAATGCTGTCTCAGCACTGCACTCTCGTCAAAAAGGAAGTGGACAAGAGAATGCCAACGGGTTTTACCTCTTACCCCCCCCCCCCCCCCCCCCCCCCCAACAAGCGCAGACCGAGCGAAAGGTCAGCAGGTGTGGGCCACTAGTTCGGTGTGGGCGGGTCGAAACCGTTGCCCTCCCACCGAGCAGTAGATGTTAACTGGTTAGCACCGTACCGTAATCACTGCATTTATTTGCATACACTAATGCTGGTGGGTCATCGTAAGATAGCCATTACGGCTTGGATGGAGTTCAATTTTGGTTTTGCGTTGCTATAAAGAGTACTATCACCAATGTTCGATATACGCTGCGCGCTCTCCTGCACTGACAACACTGTTTGAGAGGTCCTAGGTGCCGCTATGCACGCTCTTCTACTCTGGCGCATACTAGCTACGCCCATAAATCTAACCTACACCCTCCAGCTAGCCCAAGACACTTGACAGCCTTCGCTCCGCTTTGCATGCACATCTGCGCCGGCGTACTTTCAGCATCTGTCAGCTACACCTAATGCATGAGCGCCTGTGCCTGCATAGGGTTGCACTTCATACACTGCAACAGGTCTCCACGTCCGTTGATAATTCTACTTAGCTCCGCCTTCTTTCTCCGCCTTTAGACCACCGTACGTAGCTGTGCCTTGCGCGCATTTGTCTCACAAACGCTCGCAAATACACAGCGAACGCACGCTTTCTCTAATTCATCCGACACGTGTGCCGGATTCAAAAAAAAAAGATGTCACCTTGCTTCAATACTCAACAACTTGTGCACGGAACTGTGAGCGCCAACAGCAGCATACTTACTACTTGATACACAGCGCGCACAGAGCGGGTAAGAAGTGAACTTCACCGTGGGCCCACAGCGCACGTCGAGATTATCCGTTAATAAGCCCATTATAAGCTTATTTATAAGCTCGTGCTCATCCGCCCTATCGCGCGAGCACGAGTTATTGTTTACGCGCCGTCCATTTCGTGCCAGTTATTCAGCTACGTGACCACCGACTGCGTTAGATAGCCGGTGATCGCCTTCCCACTCTCTTGCGTTGCGGCCTTCTCTCTCTCTCGCAGAGAGTGCAGCGCTTTCCCCTCCAATGCGTGTGTCTCTCTCTCATTGGCTCATTGAGTCGGTGCTTTAGACTACCCGATTGTGAGTCCATGCTGCTATGGGAGGAGGGGGCGAGGTGGGAGGGCAACGGTTTCGACCCGCCCACACCGAACTAGTGGCCCACACCTGCTGACCTTTCGCTCGGTCTGCGCTTGTTGGGGGGGGGGGGGGGGGGGGGGGGGGGGGGGTAAGAGGTAAAACCCGTTGGCATTCTCTTGTCCACTTCCTTTTTGACGAGAGTGCAGTGCTGAGACAGCATTTTACTTTAGCTGGAATGCTCGCACAGCATTTTACTTTAACTGGAAACCCGTTGGCCCTTTTATTATGCTCTCAGAGCATTTTACCTTTGACTTGTTGTGTGTTGCTGTAGCTCATTCCTAGTTGCCGCTATACTCTTTTAAAATTGCTGAAGTCATGCTCTCTTGTTTTGAGAAAACAAAGTTCAAAGTCTGTGAACCGTGCCAACTATACTATCAATCAGTGCAATTCACCCACAAAAAAAAACACTTTAAAAGTTTAATTGAGCTATAAAAAGTTGGGATAATTAAAAAAGTTGTGTTTTAATGTAAAAACATTAACAACTCGAAACCGACCTCCAACTTGAAAAATGAACGTTTCGGCCAATAACTCGTTTAGGCCATGAGCGACTTTCCGCTCATTTCGTGGTGCCAGGTTACATATTCTAAGATTTCGATTTCAATTCAAATTTCTCTGATTCACATTGTGAAATTCGACCACAATCTGCATTATGGGCACGTTCTGAGCCAGCTGCTCGTTTGCCACGCACTGAACAGACTTGTGCACACTATTTGTGGACGTTTCTAAATGTGTGTCTCTGATGAGACGCATTTGTCAGATCTTTGTCACAGAGAAAAGACTTTCTTTATTGTAATTCAATAAGCAGTTATATATTAGTGAGCCTGCTCCCTCTTGTGGTTACTCCATTGTTACATTATCATAACTACGGAGTCTCTCTATTGTGATGTCATGTAAAGACAATTCGATATTCTAACTGCGAATGTGCACAACAAGATTAGAGAACACGGCAGATAAATGCACACAAAACTACGGGGGACGTGGTATCAAAATGTGCCTTCTGTGAATTTTTTGTGTGCAATTTTTTGATCGAATAAAAGTTTTAAAAAACAAGACACGTAAAAACACTTGGTTGTCCGTACGTCTTTTAAAAATTTTTTTTAAAATACGACGTAAAATGGCTGGTGCTCGTTATGTTTTTGCTCGCATACGATGAAATGTTTATCTCGAAATAAAAATCGTTGTGCATGCATCCGTTGTTGGAATACTAAACTGGCTGAAAAGACACCACAGTTCTACTAGCCTCACTTGGCCAGTTGTTGTCGATCGGTTAGTCTATTTAGAGACGAAGCTGCATCAGTAAAGCTCAATTATCGGGTTGAGGAATCGCTTTTTTTACTCCCACCTTCTTTCTCTCCCTATCTTGGGTCGTCAGAACCAGCAGGGCCAACTGAAGAAGCACCTTGAGCTGAGCAGCAAGCATCATCAGGAGGCTCAGACGATGAAGGAACACGCGAGCCAGGAGATGCAGTTGAGGAGCCAGCAAGACGCCAACACGGTGGAGCAATTAAGACTCATCCTCAAGGAAAAAGAAACCAAGGTGCGACAGCTGGAAGAGACAGTCCAAGAAATGAGGACATTGGTAAGAGTTTTTATAAGAACATTTTCTGATTTCCATTTTTGACCTTCCACTTTCTAGTTTTTACATTTTTACATTACACTGTGTAAAACTGTTCTTAATGCACTTTTAAATCTTCACTTTTTAGTTGTTTCTTTTCTCAATTTTTTCTCATGTGTTTCATTTTCTACTTTCTAATTTTGACTTTCTACTTTTCACTTATCATTTAAAATTTTCAACTTACTGTTTTAAACTTTCTACTTTTCACTTCTCTCTTTTTCCTTTTAAATCTCCACTTTCCAATTCACCTATACCCATTCTAATTTTCACTATTTAGTTTTAACCTTTTTACTTTTAACTCACTGTGTTTAAAGGTAGGATACACTGGGGGTTGTATCTTATAGTAAATATCGTTTAACTGACCTGTCCGAAGTTTTACAATCATGGATGTCGAGAAAAACGCAAGAAAAACAGCTCTCATTTGTCGGGCAGTTTTTCTTTTTACAGGATATATAGCGCAATCATTTTGCTGGATGCCTAGAATAATTATTTACTTTCAAAAAAGTAAGATATTTCTTAATAATTCGGTAGTAAATTTGTATATATCTTCAAATGGTGTATCCTACCTTCAAAACAAAAGTATCCACTTTTGAAGTTCTTTCAACTATTCTTTTCTCCTTCAACTTTGAACTTCTACTTTTTCATTTCTACCTTTTCACACTTTGTACTTTCCGTCCACTGTACGCCTTTTCATTCTTTTATTTTCGCTATCTGCTTCTGCTTCCTTTTTTCCCATTTTCTATTTCTCTTTTCCACTTTTCACTGTCCATTGACTGATTATACCAATTATTACAAATAATACTTTTCCAGACATCAAATGGCAAATAATTTCTCCATATTCATATTTGTGTATGTTTCCTCTTTTGCTGTTTATCAGCATGAACAGCAGCAACAGAGGATCAAGCTGAGCAGTTACACAGACACAGCCCCTGACAGTCCCCCGAGCAGAGCCCTTACCATCGTGTCAGTGGACAGACCAGCCACAGCGGACAGGCACAGCGGCATGTCGTTTGATTCTCCGGCTCTTCCTCAGTCAAGGTAACCAAGAACCAATCATCAGGGGCACCATTGAACTACATCAGTACATGAATTGCTGCTATATAATGGTTTGTTGAAACCTTTGCTTCGTTTTTTAGCTTTGGCTTCGCCTCCGACTTCCGAATCACTGGGAAGCAAAAAGAAAGGGAAGCAAATTGAAATATTCAAACTTTAGATTCGTATCAACCGATTAAATGTTTCTGAAGCAAGTCATCAAAATGTGGCTGGAGTTTCTGTAGTTGGAAGCCTAGAAGCCTAAAATTTGTGAGCCAAGAACGGAATAAAGCCAAGGAATTGAAAAGGCCCTTAGTGTGGAATGCTCAGAATGTCACGAGCCAAAGGACCTTGTTAACTTCTCATTGATGCTTAGCACAGCATTTTCTGCTCTGTTTAGCAAAGATATTTCTAATGCGATAAGCAGTGTCATAAAATTTGGTTTGGACTAAGACTGGAACAAAAACAACACGGTTTTGGGTGCAAAAGTAATTTTTATGCGAATGTGAATTTGTGAGGTCACGGTAGGTTTTGTCCTAAGACTTCACAAAAGTTTACCACATTTCAATTCTGGCAAATTTCTCAGCAAATTTTT